>PVJA010050968.1:0-12985 GCA_004027025.1 Myocastor coypus | reverse complement strand
TGAAAGATTATTTTTAATTCTTTAAAAAATTTATTTATTAATTTGTTACAGGGTTTCACTATGCAATTCAGACTTATAGTGATGCTCCTGTGTCAGCCTCCCAGGGCTGGGATTACAAGCTTGTACCACCATGCCAAATTTCAGGGTTGGCACGGCATGTGGTACCAGGAATCAAAGCTGGATCCTTTTACTTGCCAGGCAGGGGCTTAGAACACTGAACTATCTCAGCAGCCCCTGCATGATAATTTTTGTGACGCATAGCAGTCTATTTTTTAGAAATCTTTTCGTGATTGCTAACCACAGGGTATCCTTTAGATCTGATACTCCAGTGTCAGTTTGTTTGATTCTGTAGCATATGTTCTCTGCAGAATTTTTAATTTTGGATATGTGTTGAATGTGTTTCATGGATTCCATTTCTTTCTTTGTATGTTTTGTGGTAATATCTATTCCTTACATTATCTGCTCTGTTTCTCTAAAGTAAAACCTGACCAATACAGTCATTTATGGTTTCTCTCATTTTTCTAAAGATCCTAATCTGTATCTAGTCTAGATTTGCTATGTTCTTCATTATGGTAAGCATTTACTCAGTTATCTGAGAAGTCTGGGATTGCCACCTGCGTTCATGTCTTACTTTCTTTTTTAATTCATTTTCTGTGCTGATACTTGTAAATTGTTTTATGTGAGGTAGCTTTGTTACTAATAGCGAAGATTCCTTAGGATGTGGCCACTATCCTTAGCTGTCTTCTAGGTGCACCTGAATTTTGGCCTTTGAGTCTGTCACCTCCTGCCTCTTCAGTTTGTTAAGATAAGAAGTTCCCACATACTTGGCCTAGCTCCTGACTCTCTGGTCCTGGCATACATTGTTTTTATGACCCTCGGGCATGCAGTGAAGAACCAACAGATGAGCACAACTAGGTCACCTTGGCAAAAGTAGTACAATCAGTAATAATAATAGGATCTAGCACAACCTGCAAAATAACAAACTGTGGGAACTATTAATTTGCTACCTTTAACCATATGTACAAGATTTATAGTTATGTGGCAAAATATAGCCAAACCAGAAATTAGTATACATTATTTACTCAGTTACTCAATTGAGCAAGTTTAGCATCTGCTGAGAAAATCTAAAAGGGATACAAGGAAACTGAAAGAAAAGTAGAAAAGAGAGTAAAAGCAAGGTTGAAGTAGATGCAGAGGAAGGTTAGCTAATTAATAAGCTGGTGGAGCGGGGAGATGAAGGCAGGAGGGAAGCAGACGAGGAAACTAACTAAAACAGGAAGGAAACAAAACTGAAACACTAAAAACATTGTCCTCAATCTTGAAAGAAAAAAGATGTATACAACAAAAGGAAGAAGTGGACAAAACAAAACAGCAATTTTCCTGTGGTTTCAAGCTTTGGTTATCTTCAGTCCACTACGGTTTTATGGTAGTATCCATTTCAGAGCATGTTTCTGCTATTCTGCTTCCTTAAGAAAGGAAGCAGAGCACAGATCTATCTGTATTGTAGGATCCCAGGAACCCTGGAGTAGGAGTGGGGTGAAGTGCTCCATAATCCCAACAGACCTGTCAGTGGAATAGTGCTGGAGTGCTGGTGCAGTTGAGCAGTTTTAGAATGATACTGGTGGGATTGTGACCTGAGTCGCACCCACATCTGCATAGCTGTTTCTTGCCAACTTGATGTGTTGGCCTCAGAACCCACCATCTCCCAGGGCTGTATTTCACACAAACACTGGTAGCCTTGAGAGGGCGCCAGCACACAACTACTCCAAGTCTCAGGTTCAGCGGACCCAACTCCAAAATGGCATCTAGTCAGTCTCCCAGTCCTGGAGACATCTGTAATGATGTCACCATCTGTTTCAACCTAGTGGTGGTCTTTTTTCCCTAGGGGCTTCCAAGGTCTCCCATTGTAACCAGCCTTATAGGCTGGAGCCTCCTCCCTCTTGCTTGGTGGGAAGAATTGGGAAGGATGCACGTTTTGCCACCTCCGTTTTCTGCCGAAAGGTCAGTCACTTCCCTCTCCCTGTGGACTGCAGTTCACCCTTCAGCATTTTCCTGGGTCTCAAGGATTTGCCTCCCTCCCTTTCCCCAAACTGGTATGCTCCAGGGTCTGGACTACCAATCTCAGATGTTGGCCTGCTGTTGCTCACTCTTGAGCCATCTTCCTCAAAGTGTCTCTGTCAATTTTGAAGACTAATTTTGTAGTATATAAAAGTCTGTTGGCAATTATTTTTTCTTTAGGGTATGAGAAAAATTGTTCTGGGATGTCCTCACCTTTAAGGCTTGTGCAGAATACAATTGTTTTGATGGCATGCCATATAAATTACTTGCTGTTTTTCTCTATGAGCTTCTGCTCTCCTTTTGTTGAATTTCTGGAAATGTGATTGTGATGTGTCATGGAGATGTCCTTTTCTGTTCATGGCTGCTTAGGGTTGTATAAGCTTCTGATACTCAAATAATGAGGTCTCACCCTAGACTTGGAAATTTGTGTACTATTTTTTTTTTTTTTGGTCTTCTTGAGACAGAGTCTCGCTATGCAGTTCACCATCCCACCAAGCAAGCACCGCTTACTGCTTCTCTTACTTTATTTGAACTGTTTAGTCCCAACCTAGTCAGGAACTTAATCCTTCAAATAGGTTTCCTTTGCTGTTGGATGTTGCTGATCAGTCACAAATTGAGATAATGGTGCTTCGTGGTCCCCAGCTTTCTGATAAATAATGGTTCAAAGAACAGTCAGGCCACAGGGTCGTGTCTGCTGTTAATGCAGAAGCCCTAACAGTGTAGGCACAGCTGCAGCCCCAGCACTGTGGCTCTGGGGAGGCGTGTTTCTTAGTTGATTCCTCTCCCTGTGTCATATGTGGGTACTGGTCTTGAGCTCACTTTTGCAGCCCAGGCTGGTCTCGAGCTTCCAACGATCCTCCTGACTCAGCCTCCTGAGTTAAATAAATTTTTTGTATCCTTTGAGTTATCTTCTGATGTTTCTTTTATTCCTATAGTTGTGATCTTAGCAGCTGTTCATAATTCTTTTTTTTTTTTTTTTTGTCTTTTTTGAGACAGGGTCTTGCTATGCAGTTCAGGCTTGCCTTGAGCTCGCTTCTGTATCTGTAAGCCTAAGTTGGTCTTGAACTCACACCAATCCTTCTCACACTCAGCCTTCCAAGTGCTGGGATTATAAGCGTGCGCCACCATGCCTGGCAGCTGCTCATAATTCTAGCAGCTGTTAAATATCCAGCTTTAACGGTATCTTATCATTTTTTAGGGTATCATTGAGTGTATAAGATACTGCATTCACTTTAGCTTCTTTTTTCATGTTGTCCCCACATTGGTCATGTGTGCCACTTTTGCATTCTGTGGAACTTTTCACTTTATCAGTCTCTCTGCTTGCTCCCTTTCCATACTTTCTGCTTACTTTCTGCAATGGTCATTTATGATCTGCCTTAGCTTAGTTTATTCCTTGTTTGCTCTTTAAGCTCACCTAACATTTTATTCATAAAATCCTTTATATAGTTAAATCTCTCAGTCACACATTTTATGCATTTGCTTTATTTATGTTTCTTCTCTAATGCTTAAAACATTTGGGGAGTGGAGGTATCAGGTATTAAACTCGGGACCTTCAAGTTGGCAGGCAGGTTGCTGAGCTATATCCCCAGCCCTAATTCTTAAATCATTTCAATCACTTTGTTTTTAAATTGATGATGACTTCCTCTACTTCAGTATCATAAGAACGCCTTTGGGGGAGTTAAGGGTTAGAGAGGCAAA
Organism: Myocastor coypus; assembly: GCA_004027025.1. NCBI lineage: Eukaryota > Metazoa > Chordata > Mammalia > Rodentia > Myocastoridae > Myocastor > Myocastor coypus. Next base: position 9,229 of record PVJA010050968.1, on the reverse strand, counting down.
TATTACTTTGTTTTCTCATGCTTCTATTGTTTCTACTTTGTGGGTTGAAGATTAGTTAGGGCAGATTAACTCTAATGTTGTGGAGGTCTGTCTTGCTATTCTTTGATGTGTCATTGAGTTTGTGTAATTTTGATGTTAGTATCACATTGGAGTATTTTCCCAGAGTCCAACCTTGTAGTGGTTTGAGCCCCAGCACATCTTATATTTGCAGGGCCAGGTTCCCCTTCCCAGGAGGCAGTGTTATTGGTCTAGCCTAATTCATTCTTTTCTCTGTATTTGCTTCAGTTTCTCTAGTTTTTTTTTTTTTGTTTGTTTGTTTGGTTGGTTTTGTTTTTGTGGTTTTTAGTTTCTTACTGGCTTTCTTGATTTCTAGTGCTGAACTTTTTCACCTCACTTGTTTTCTCAGTGACTCTATAGTGATTTTTCTAACGCGACCCTCCCTTCTCCATTTATTAGTTATTCCACTATGATTGATTTCCACCCAGCCTCTCTTACCATTTAGTAATACTACCACAGCCTCAGAAAGTTTTATTTAATAAATGTTATATTCCCATCATACTTAGTTTGATGAACACATTGCATCAGATTTGTCATGCATATCTTTTCAAGTCCCAGATTTTTTTTTTTTTTTTTTTTTTTTTTTTTTTTTTTTTTTTTTTTTTTTTTTTTTTTTTTTTTTTTTTTTTTTTTTTTTTTTTTTTTTTTTTTTTTTTTTTTTTTTTTTTTTTTTAATGAGCTATCTCCCTAGCCCTGCCAGGCATAACTTTTTTTTTTTTTTTTTGGAGGTGGGGGGGACCGGGGTTCGAACTCATGACCTTGCACTTTCCAGGCGGGCACTTGTGCCACAGAGCTATATCCCTGGCCCCAGGCATATCTTTTAAAGGAGAGGGTTAGTTTTTATTCCATTTCAGGTTTATTCTGCTATATATTTGATTTTTTTTTTTTTTTTTTTTTTTTGTCTTTCTGAGACAGGGTCTCGCTATGCAGTTGAGGCTGGCCTTGAGCTCACTTTTGTAGCTCAGGCTGGTCTCGAACTCACACCGATCCTCCTGCCTCAGCCTCCCAAGTGCTGGGATTACAGGCGTGAGCCACCACGCCTGGCACAAATTTAGTTTTTAATGCTGAAAATAACTTACTGAATTAATAAAAACAGCAAGCTTTAAAATAAAGATCAAGGGGATGGGGAGATAGCTCAGTAGAATAAGCGCTTGCGTGGCAACAGCAGAGTCCTGAATTCAATCCCATTTACCGCAAAAATAAATAAATAAAGATCAAAATTTAACTTGGGAGGCTGAGGCAGGAGGATCAGTGCGAGTTTGATACTGGCCTGGTCTACAAAAAGTGAGCTCAAGGCCAGCCTGAACTGCATAGAGAGACCCTGTCTCAAAAAGACAAAAAAACAAAACAACAAAAAAACCTAAATTTGTATGTTAAACTAAAGCAGTGTTTACAGGTAATTTATGTAATATATTTTCTCTGTTTTATCTTTCAGTATTTAGCGTTTTTGTTTTGTTGCTCACCTTTGTACTTTTATAGTTATATGTGTTTTATAAAAAATGCATATTTTGGGGGGGCTGGGGAGATAGCTCTGTGGCACAAGTGCCTGCCTGGCAAATGCAAGGTCGTGAGTTTAAATTCTGGTCCTGCCAGGAAAAAATTTTTTTTTTTTTTTTTAATGCATGTTTTACTTATTAGTGTGCTAGATTTTGCAAGAAAACCTGATGAATAAGATGGAAGTACATAAATAAATTTCAACAAAATATATATAATTGGGTTGGGCATGGTGGTGCATGCCTGTAATCCTAGCACTTGAGAGGCTGAGGCAGGAGGATTGGCCAGAATTCAAGACCAGCCTGGACTACAAAAATGAGCTCAAAGCCAGCCCAAACTGCATAGCAAGACCCTGTCTCAAAAACACAAAAAGGAGGGGGGGGGACAGCCTTTGACTTGTGAGACCATACAAATTGAAATCTGTTTTAAAAGTTGAAAACTTATTGGATAAGAGAATGAAGCATTACAGTTTGTTAGGCTGAGCATTAGGCAGCCAAAAAGTAACGGCTACTTTCCTTCCTTCCTTCCTTCCTTCCGGCATTCAGTACCCTACTGCTGCAGGATGATGTGCAGGAGATTCTGACCTTATAACAAACACCCAGGGGTTTAAAATAAGAAAGCTACCATCCACTTTCAGACAGCTCTAGCGAGAGCATATCCCTAGCCCTAGACTTAACCTGTTCCCCATGATGGATGGATTCATTATGTACTGCAAACATGTACTAATACAATTTTTTAAAAAATAAACACTAGATGGCAGGTTAAAAAAGTTTGTACTTGAATTACGCTATTTGTGTGCGAATAGCCTACACAATATAATTTGCGCTATTTATGTCTTTGTCACCTTGATGGTGCTGTAGCTTTCTCGTGATAATTGTCGCCTCATTTTTGATGTATTAATTTAGCCATTGTTTTAATCCTGACAAAATAAAATATAGCCCCTGAAGAGTACTGTAAATATTTATCAGCACACTCACTGTAAATAATAATTTTAGGATTTAAAGATACATGATTAATGACTTGCAAAATATTGCTAAGGTAAGTATAGAGGCTTTTAAATTCTGGTTACCTAGTCATGATTTTCTTGCAATCATCAGCTATAGCAAAAACTATAATCTTAATGTAGAATAAGCTTTGTTCATTGTCATGGCTTGGAAGTCCATAATGATATGCGGCAGTTTTGAAATCTTGCAGCTTTTTCCCATTTGATTGGATTGCCACTGTTTTCCTTTTACCTTTTTCTTTCACAATATCTCTTGTATCTTTTGAATCTTATTCCTTCAGTTTCTTACACTAGGAAGACAGTCTAATGCTTATATATGGATCTCATTTATTTCACTTATGAGTGTGATCTCTAGTTGCATCCATTTACCTTTAAAAGCCTCAGGCTTATCCTTATAGCTGAGTAGTACAGCTTTGTTAAAAGCACTACATCTTTTCTATCCATTCTTCAGTTGATGGACATTTGGATTGTTTCTGAGATTTTGCTGTTACATAATGTGGGTGCATATGTATTGCTATGGTATGACGTTTTCATTTCTACTAGGAAAATATGCTGAAGGGTAATAGCTGGGTTGAATGGGACCTATAATCCTAGTTTTCTGAGTAATCTTTTTGTTGTTGTTGTTGTTACTGAGGATCAAACTCAGGACTTTGCGCTTGCCAGGCAGATACTTAAGCTACTAAGCTATCTCCCCAGCCTCTCTGAATAACCTTCACACTGATTTCCACAGTGGTTGTATCTGTCTACCCTCCTGCCAACAATGGGAAGGGTTCCTCTTTCCCCAGCCCCCACCAGCATTTGTGGTTGATTTCTTGATGATAACCATTCTTTCTGGGATGCAGTGGAATTTTGTTGTGGTTTTAATTTGCATTTCTCAAATGACTGACCAGTGATGTTGAATAATTTTTCATAATATTTATTTGCCATTTGTATTTCTTCATGTGAGAAGTGTATATTCAGCTCAGATGCCCATATTTAAACTGGGTCCAGATATTTCTTTGTTTGGGTCCAGATATTTATTTGTTTATATTTTCATAAGTTCTATATAAGTTCTTTGTCTGAGGGACAGTTGACTAAAAAAAATTTTTTTTTAATGATTTGTTGGTTTTCTTGTTTACTCTGTTGGTGATTTCTTTGGATGTGCAAAAACTTTTTAATTAAATGAGATCCTGTTGTTGATTCTTTGAAGTATTTCACTTGCAGTTTATTTTTGTTCATGAACACTCTGCCTGCCCCTATATCTTCAAGATTGCTGCCTACTTTCTCTTATAGCAGATTTAGTGTTTCTGTTTTAATATTTAGATCTTTAATCCATTTTGACTTTAGTCCATGACTATTGAATTGAGTCCAGTTTCAGTTTTCAGCATGTGGAAAGACAGTTTTTCGAGCACCATTTATGAAAGAGCTTACCTTTCTTCTCGTGAATATCATTGGCCCTTTTGTCAAAAATAAGGTGGCTGAGTGTTTGTAGTTGTATCTACATCTTTTGGTCTGTTGCATTGATTTTTTTTTTTTTTTTCCACAGCTCTGTATTATAGTTTCAAGTTAGAGATTGTGATGCCCCCCTGCCTTGTCTTTGTTGGCCATCGTACATCCAATTACATTCTGTGAAGTATAATAGCCTTTTGTTATTCTAGGTCTCTTCTGGTTCCAGCTGAATTTTAGGAATGTTTTCTCTAGATCTGTGAGGTATGCTAATGGTAATTTGATCAGGATTGCATTTTGCTTAACAGATTGGGGAGTATAACCACTTTCACAGTGTTGGTTCTTATCCATGAGGAAGGAATATCTTTCCATTTTCTGGAAGTAAAAAATCTATACAGTGGGCCGGTGAGATGGCTCAGTGTTATAAAGTGTTGGCTTAGGCAAGCTTAGGCAACCACAGGGACCACAATTCAATCCCCGGTATCACATGCTGTGCCAGCCCCACCCTGAGGACAGGCTGAGCCAGCCATTAAAAAAAAAAAAAAAAATATCTATACATTGAAAATTGGAATATTTAAAAAAAGAAGTGCAGGTCATTTTAATGTTATAAATATTTCAATATTTAGATTTCATTGGGTTTCTACAATAAAATCTTTAGGGTCTTGGGGTGCATACTAAATACATAACAGTAAATTGGTTTTTCTGGTATATTTTTGTATATTTTAGCTATTTGAAAATTTATATAACTTAATGCATTACAGTTTTCAAGGAACTTCTGATCATTTTCCATAATCATATATATGTACAGTTTCAGAAATACTTATTTTTTAAAAATTTGAAATGTCACAACTGGTTTTTCATCTTTAAGTTTTTAAACTTGTGAACTGTGTACTGGCTTACCCACAGATAAAAAATGGTAATGCCATACCAACGTAAAAAATTAGTACAGTCCTAATACTCTGTGAAGCTTTGCATGTCCTTTCATTCATTGCGTTTCTCTTCAGGGAGATGTACCCTCACTGGCAGTATGTGATGCTCACTTTCATGTTGGGAAGGTAACACATTGAAAATCACATCTGGACTTTTTACTTCCCTTTCATTCCCCCTCCCCTCATTCCACCTCTTGGTCCCCTTCTCATTGACAACAGAGCTCCTGTTTCCTGTTATATGTTCTGCCGTTAGCATTTTCATTTTATACTTTTAGTTTCTAGTATAGGAAAAACTGACTCTAAAGTTTGTGTGTGATTTATTTTACTTACTATTAATGCCCAAAGATGTATGTAAGTCCTCCTTTATGGCAGTACAGTCCTCCATTGCATATAAATGCCACATTTGCTTTTTTCATTCATGTGTTGATGGGTGTACAACGATGATCAATGATCACCTATGGTTTAGTTATTATGACTTCTGTTGCTATAATTGTGTCTGTGTCCCTGACTTTAACTCCTGTGGAAGATAACTGTAAGAAGAATGTCTTTGTTGGATGGAATTCCTATTTGCTTTTTTGAGAAATATCCCTGCTGATTCCTTAGTGGTGATACTAGTTTACATTTCCACCAACAGTTTAGGAGGGTTCATATTCTCCATGGTCTTACTGGCATTAGTTATTTCTTACATTTTTTTTATGATAACTACTTTTTCTGGAGTAAGATGGAATCAGTGCAACCATTTAACTTGGATTACTCTATTGCCAATGGTGTTGAACATTTTTTCACATTTATTGACCACTTGTACATTTTCTTCTGAGAAGTATCTTAATTTCCGTTTTGTATTGTTTGATTGTGTCTGTTGGGTGGGCCTAATATTTTTAATTTTTTGTTGGCATATATTTTGTTTAGCTCTTTTACCAATTTTTTAGTTTTTTGTCCAAACAGTAGCTGGCAAATTTTTTCTCATCCTGTAGTTTGGCACTTCATTCATTCATTCATTCATTTTGTGGTACTGAGGATTGAACTCAGGACCTTGCATTTGCCAAGCATTTATTCTGTTGAGCCGTCTCCCCAGTCCCAGGCACTTCACTTCAATTTTGTTTATTTTTTGCATCTTCTTGTAAAAGGTAGTGTCTAAAACAAATGAGGAAAACTGACTTCTTTCTTTTTAGACGTATCTCCCTGTCACCACTTTTTGTTCCCTGATTTCTCTGGTAAGTGCTGTATTGAAAGGGAGTGGTGAGAGTACACATCTTTGACTTGTTCCTGATATTTATTTATTTATTTATTTATTTATTTATTTATTTAGTTTTAAAATTATTTTTATTTTTAAATTTTATTTTATGTATTTTTTTCTTGTTTCAGAACATTTGTTTGTTTATTCACTCATTTTTATGACCAGCTCAGCCCACCCCGAGGGCAGGGCTGGCACAGCATGTGGTGCTGGGGATCCAGCCGAGGTCCCTGAAGCCGCCCAAGCTTTCCCAAGCAGGCGCTTTAGACCACTGAGCCATCCTGCCGGGCCCTTTGTTCCTGATTTTAAAGGGAAAAGCTTTTAGTTCTTCCCATTTAATATGATTGTGACATTAGGTATGTCATAAATGCCTTTCATCAGATTGAAGTAAGACCCTTGTGTATCTATTTTCTTCAGGGTTTTTATTATGAATGTATGTTAAGTATTGTGATAAGCTAAGCTTTTCCTTCATGTGTCAAAATGATCATGTGATTTTTTTCCTATTAGTTTGCATGTTGTATTACATTCTTAGGTTTATATAAATTGAAACATACTTACATCTCAGAGATGAAGCCTGTTGGGTCTTTTTTTTTTTTTCTTTTTGAGACAGGGTCTCGCTATGCAGCTCAGGCTGGCCCTGAGCTCATTTTTCCTCTTGCCTCAGCCTCCCAAGTGCTGGGATTACAGGCGTGCACCATCACGCCCAGCTCAACAAGTTTTTATTTTTTAATGGGCCAGCTCAGCCAGCCCAGAGGGTGGGGCTGACACAGCAAGATGTGGTGCCTCGGATTGAGCCGCCGTTCTCTGGCTACCTGAGCTTTCCAAAACAGGCCCTTTAGACCGCTAAGCCGACCTGCCTGCCCCAGCCTGGTTGGTTTTGATGAATTACCACTCCCATAGTTTGCCAGTTTGTTGTGGAGATTTTTTTTTTTCTTTTTTTCTTTTTTCTTTTTTCTTTCCTTCCCACGTACCTTCCCCAACTCACCTGAAGCCCTCTGCCACCAGTCTGGAACTCTTATGGAGCGTTTATAAATGTACGTTCATTAGATCTATCACTGTGACCTGAAAGTAGATACGGGATAGATTCAATTCTTATGTATGTACTAATGCATTGTGGGCTAGTCAGCAGTTTACTTTGGAGGAAGTGTGGTACCTGGAATGCATATTAATGTTATTTTGGGGTGAAGCACTCTGCAGATATCTCTTAGGTCTGTTTGTTTGAAAGTGTGGTTCAACTCTGATCTTCGTTGATTTTTTTCTTTTTGGTCTGCTTTTATTTTGATACTGGAATATTGAGGACCCACACTATAATTTTGTTGATGTCGAATACTGTTTTATTTTGTGAAGTTGAGTATGGCAGTGTTTAGTGGCCGTCTGTTTATAACTGTTACCTTTTCCTGGTTCCCTGATTAAGTATATAGTAGTTATTGCCTCTTCACTTTTTTTTTTTTTTTTTTTGTCTTTTGAGACAGGGTCTCACTATGCAGTTCAGGCTGGCCTTGAGCTCAGTTTTGTAGCCCAGGCTGGTCTCGAACTCTCACCGATCCTCCCTGCCTCATCCGCCCGAGTGCTGGCATTACAGGCGTGCGCCACCATGCCCGGCTGCCTTTCCACTTCTGGTGCAAAGCCCTCTCTATAAACAGCTAACCTGTCTTTGCACCATAGAGGCAGGATCCGGATGTCCTTGCCAGCCTGAGCTTCACCTTCTCAGGAGGATAATATCTAGCCTGAACTTTTTCTGTAGCTATCTGTCCTTCTATGTGTCTGTTATGTTATTTTGTCTGTCTTTATTCCTTCCCTCTCTGTTTCAGTGGGTTACAGGGTCACTACATAGTGTAGGCTGGCTTTGAACTCATGTATACCGGAAGGTGGCCTTGAACTCATGGTGATCCTCCTGTCACAGCCTCCAGAGTGGTGAGGTTTCAGATGTGTGCCAGCACACCTGACTCTGCTATTGTCTCTCTTTTTTTTTTTTTTTTTAAAGAATTTTTTATTTATTTATTTTTCTTGTTTCAGAACCTTTGTTTGTTTATTCACTCATTTTTATGGCCGGCTCAGCCCGCCCCGAGGGCAGGGCTGGTGCAGCATGTGGTTCCGGGGATCGAACCATTCTCCCTGAAGCCGCCCAAGCCCTCCCAAGCAGGCGCTTTAGACCACTGAGCTATCCTGCCGGTCCCCTGCTATTGTCTCTTGAGACCTTCTTCCACTCACTCTCAGTGGTCAGGTGAACCCAGAAATCCTTTAATATAGTCGGTCTGTAGTTCTGTAGCTCAGTCGCAAATGCTTAAATGATCATTTCCCAAAATGGCTTCTGATTTAAATATTTTCAAATACATAAGGCATTGCCTGCATTCTTTCTCCAGCTCTAGCCTACTATGTCTAAAAACTCTCTTTTGCAGTATTATGTTCTGTTTCTCTGTAGTTTCTAGTTTGTAGTTTTCTTCTCTTTGTCTTTTTTGAGATAGTGTCTCACTATGCAGTTCAGGCTGGCCTTGAACTCACTGTGTAGCTCAGGCAGCCGTCAAACTCATGGCAACCTCCTGCCTCAGCCTCTTGATATTTAACTTTTCTACAAATCTATTTTGGCTGTCAATATAATTTTAAGTCAGTACCAGTTTTGAATTTCTATGAGAATACAAAAAAAATTGTATTATGCCTAGCCTTGAAAAGCAATCTTTTAAAATATTTTTATACATATTTATTCTTCATGGCTATACACATGGATCCAGTGAGCTTACTTTTTACTGTCATAATACAGTAAAAAGTTTTTTTTTTTTTTTTTTTACTGTGGTGAGAATGCTCCACACAGTCTTGGATTCATGCTATCACTTACAGTATTAATGTTTCCAGTCTTCTAGGATACATGTCTAAGAATGTAATTTCTGGGCCCAGCAGGATGGCTCAGTGGTCTAAAGTGCCTGCTTAGGAAAGCTTGGGCGGCTGCAGGGACCGCAGTTCGATCCCCGGCACCACATGCTGCGCCAGCCCTGCTCTCAGGGCAGGCTGAGCTGGCCATAAAAATAAATAAACAAACAAAAGTTCTGAAGCAAGAAAGGGAAAAAAAAAAAAAAAAAAAAAAAAAAAAAA
>PVJA010050966.1:0-12977 GCA_004027025.1 Myocastor coypus | reverse complement strand
GCTCACTTTTGTAGCCCAGGCTGGTCTCGAACTCGCACTGATCCTCCTGCCTCAGCCTCCCAAGTGCTGGGATTACAGGTGTGTGCCACCACACCTGGCGCAATTTGAGATTTCTAATTTCTAAAACTTTACTAAACCTTTTGGAAACTATGCACTGGGGTGAATCTGCACCTTTTTATACTATTCCCAATGGCACTGGTAATAGAGGTCTTGAAAAACACCAGGAAATTCCTCTGGGAAATTCCATTTCATATTAAAAATCCATTAATTAAAAGTCCACCGTATGAATCCTTCCAAATTGCAATCTAATATGGCATCCACCATAAAAATGTGTTTTTAAAATTGATGTTTGCCCATGTTATGGTTTGTGCCCAGTTGTCCCTCCAAAGCCCCATGCAGTCATGGAGCAGGGACTTCTGGAGTTTGAGATTAATTTATGATCCACTGGGATTAGGGGTTTTAATATTGCTGGGATTATGGGTGTGAGTGCCACACCTAGCCTGTGGCGGGCAGCCTGAATGTAACATAAAACAGACAAAAACACATTTGCCCTCTGTTGCTGCAACTCCTTCATTTTGCTCTCTGCTCTTTGCAGCTGCCATGACCTGCTGCTCTCTGCCATGTGCAGCTCTGCCTTGGAGCCAGCGGAATATGAACTGAATCCTCCAGTAAGTGTCAGGTAAATAAACCTTTCCTTCCTTCATTTTGGGTGTCGGGCATTTGTCCCAGCAACGACAGAAGAGTAACTGAGGCATCCCAAAATGTAAGTCTGTACTTCCCTTCTATACTATCAGGAATACTCTGAAATTAGCAAGGGTCACTCCTATTTTCTAAGTAAATTTATTCATGAGACAGTTTGGCTCATTCGTCGCTGAGAAGGACTGGTATTCCACAAAAGCAGAATGTTTGCTAATCCTCCTTATCCCAAGCAAGCAGAACAGGGCCTACTCACTACTCAACCAATAATTGTCAATTTATGGATTGAGGACACAGCTACATCCGGAACCAGCCAATGGGAAGCACTAAGCATTTAATGACTCGTGGACAGGTTATCAGTTCCATAGCACCACTCATTTGGGGGGGAGGTAATAAAAAACATCCTTTAGCCGGGCGTGGTGGCGCACGCCTGTAATCCCAGCACTCGGGAGGCTGAGGCAGGAGGATCGGTGTGAGTTCGAGACTAGCCTGGGCTACAAAAGTGAGCTCAAGGCCAGCCTCAACTGCATAGCGAGACCCTGTCTCAAAAAGACAAAAAAAAAAAAAAAAAAAAAAAAAAAAATCCTTTAACCTCTTCTCATCTGCAAAACGAGTTTACCTAACTACCTCGCGGGCAAGGAGCGGGGATCTCGAGTAGGGACGCGTTCCTTTGCTTGTGCCAAGGCAAGGTGCGCCCTCCGCCAGCCAACCCTAGCCACCGGTACAGCTCTTCCTGGCCTCCGCGTCGCCCCATCTTTCCTCGGGGGCCGCCCTCTGTGTCTGTCTGGGGTCCAGGAACCAGGGCCGCGCACCCTTCGCCCCAGGCACACCCCGGAGCCGCGGAGGCGAGGGCTTCAAGAGCTGAGCTACCTCCTAGGTGGCACGAGGCGAGGGGGAGCCGCGGCGCCGCCCCGCCCCACCGGGCGGCGCGAACGTGACCTTGTTTGGCGTTGCTAGGAGACGCGGCGCACGCGCGCCCCCAACTGGTCGGCGCCGGCCCGACGCGCGGGCAGGGCGGGGCCGCGGCGGGCGAGGACAACGCAGCACCGTTAGCGCGGCCTGGTGTCTGCGTCCGCCAGTCTCGTCCCTGTTGCTATCTGGGTCTCGCTGATGGCGGGTCTCGCTGATGGCGGCTGTGGGTGACGTGGGGACGCGGAGCGAGCCGCAGGTGAGCTGTGGGGTGGGGCAGCCACGTCCGGGCACAGTTGGGGCCCCGGGGGTACGGAGCCCATCATGGGGCTGGCGTTCCTGGCGTGGCTGCAGGCCGGGTTGTTCGCGCTGAGCGGCGGGCTCGGTCTCGCCGGTACCCGGGCCGGCGGAGGCAGGGTTAATGAAGGCGCTGGCGGTGGCTGCGGGCCCCGGATGTGAGGTCGCGGCGCGCTGCAGGTGCGCGGGGCCACCTGACAGTCCCGGCAACGGCCCACTGGTCCCTCGGAGGCCGTCCGGGTTTCCGAACTCAAGGGCAACAGGTGGTGCCTTTGGACCGGCGGAGAGCCCGGGGCCGCCAAGCCGAGAGCGGCGGCTAACCTGGCCAATGGGGCCGCGGGTGCGGGGTGGCGTGGCCGCCCGTTGTGGGTGACCAATGGGATCGGGGATTATGGGTGGGCCGGAAGGGGTGGGCGTGGCTTGAGCCGGAGTCCGAGGTTTCCAGCTCAGCCGCTGCCAGAGCTGCGTGGAGGTCTGAGCTGAGCGGTTGTTGGACGCTTCCGTCCCACGGGAAACGCCTGCCGATGATTTCTGGTTGGGACGCAGACTCTGCTTTGGGAGGTGAGAGCGTTTTTATTTTAGGAGGTGGGGTGGGGCACGTAGTAGTGGTCCTGAGTCTGGGTTAAACATGGGAATAGATCCTCCTAGGTGAGATTACCTTCCGTGAGTTTTCTGCCAAAAATTAAAGAAAAAAAAAAAAAAAAAAAGGAAGGTTATGGACCAGATTCTGGTGAGTGGGTTGTATTCAGAACGAGGTCTCTTAAGGTTTGGGGACCGAGGGCAGTACAGAATCGTGCACACTATAACGATTTGAGCGAATCAGAGAATTCGGGTTGCAGTTATTCTGACGTTTGACCCTTGTTGCGTACGTTTCTTGTCTCAGGTGGCTTGTTTACCGAGGCAAGTTTTATCAAGCGCTTCGCGTTGCTCTTTTCGGAAAAATAGAGAAGACTCGTTTTAGTGTATTATTTCACAAGAATAACTTATCCATTTCTTCCTCAGCACTGTTGTAGCTGGATCACCAAGGAGAAGAAATTCTAAAGCATTAGGAAGAAAGTGCTTCAGATTGGGCCACTTACTTGCCCCTGGCAATGGGGAATGGACTGTCAGACCAGACGTCTATCCTGTCCAGCCTGCCTTCCTTTCAGTCCTACCACATTGTTATTCTGGGTTTGGACTGTGCTGGTAAAACAACAGTTTTATACAGGTTGCAGTTCAATGAATTTGTAAATACTGTACCTACCAAAGGATTTAACACTGAGAAAATCAAAGTAACTTTGGGGAATTCTAAAACAGTCACTTTTCACTTCTGGGATGTAGGCGGTCAAGAGAAATTAAGGCCCCTATGGAAGTCGTACACCAGATGCACAGATGGCATAGTGTTTGTTGTAGACTCAGTTGATGTTGAAAGGATGGAAGAAGCTAAAACTGAACTTCATAAAATAACTAGGATATCTGAAAACCAAGGAGTCCCTGTTCTTATAATTGCTAACAAGCAAGATCTGAGGAACTCACTGTCACTCACAGAAATTGAGAAATTGTTAGCAACGGGTGAACTGAGCTCATCAACTCCTTGGCATTTGCAGCCTACTTGTGCAATCATAGGAGACGGACTAAAAGAAGGCCTTGAGAAACTGCATGAGATGATAATTAAAAGAAGAAAAATGTTGCGGCAACAGAAAAAGAAAAGATGAGCGTCGATACCTTTTTGTATCAGTGTGGAGTAGGTTTTCTCTGGCCTGATTTTGACAAGTGGAAGAGTGTCTACAGCCTGGTTTGCCTGTTTGCCCTCCTGGATGCTATTAAAGCTTTGTTTTGTTGAACAGTCAGATGCCCAACTTAGTTTCTTTGTGGAAGATGAGCAAATGCAGTGTTTCTTCAAGAGGTCTCTTTTCCCTACCCCACATCTTCTGGGACTACCATTTTGGGAAGGCAAGCAAGGATAGTAAATTGATCAGAAAACAGTTGTGGATATTTGATCTGAAGTTAATGAAATAAAACTTTGAAGAGTGTCTGTTAGTGTTTTGTGCTTGTATCTTTTAGGGGGAAGCCTTTGCAGAAAGTTGCCCACAAGGCTTTGTATATTAAGACAAAATGCTGATGAATGGAAATGTTAAGGTAACACACACACTGTCTCACACACACACACACACACACACACACACACACAATTATATTGATCTGTATTGATTGAGGACAAGAGGAAGTGTTTGTTTTTTTAAGTTTTGGCTGGATGGTTTTTAGGATTTTCTAGAATCAAATGCTGTCTTTTAGACATTTTTCTTTTTTTTTTTTTTTTTTAAAGTTGGTCTAACAAAAATAAGGTGTTTGAGGTGCATGGACTAGTTTTGACAAAGCATGTTTTCGTGTGTAGTTTACTTTTTAGCAATAGCTATGCATCTTCTTATACAATTTTAAAACAATGTTTTTGGGATTTGGGGCTAATATAGAAATGGTTGGTTGTCAGAAGCACTTTCAAATGAAGAACCTAAAATCTACTTGACTCTTACATAGTCAATAATGGTCATGTAGGTTAATTCTAAGTATATGTGCTTGGAGATACATATATATATATATATATATATATATATATATATATATATATATGGATATATGAAGAAAGCAATTGTTGAGTTCAGTAAAAATATATATAATTAGAATAAGCATATAGTCTCTAGTTAAAAGACACTTGTTAATATTTACTGGCTGAAAACATGTGTTTTTCATATATTTTTGTAGTATTTTGGGAGGAGCAAAAGCTTTATAAAACAACACCCGATATGCTGTGGAATGAAAATCTAGGATACCTAAATGCATTCTGAGCTTTAATTTTTGTTTACCAGTTGAATAGTACTACTAGGCATGTGCAGTCCAGATTATGGGAAGAGGTGGTACAGTACTATAGAGAAGGATTATGATTACAGAACACGATGGGGGAGGTAGCAAAGCTGTTTTATAAAGATTCATTGGTGCTGTTTCTATTGTAATAAAAACCATAAGACTTTATGAAGAGGGGAAGATCTTTGATTCTTCCAGGGAGAAACTGAATTCCAGTACATACTTTGGCAAATAAGTGTATTTATTTCCTATTTGTAAAGCCAACAGCTGTTTATCCTGAAATCACCAAGAGAAATGCTCTTTGCTAGCAGGTTTTGGGGTTTTATTTTGGGTTTCAGTTTTTTTTTACACTTTCTGTTTTTCCAGCGGCACAACTTGAAATTTTGGGAACCTGGTTCTTGTTATACACAAAATAAAGTAGCTTCCTGTGGAGCTTTCATGTTAAATGTACTTGCACTAGTAATGGTTATTTAGAATGTTATATTTATAGAAATGTGGATGATAATTACCAATAAACTACTTGAGGTATTAGTCAAACAGTGTTTGACTTTGTATATGTATTTCTACTTTTGCTTTATAAAAACAACTTTGACAAGGTGGGCTAATTTTATAATAGCTTTTATTTTCTCAGGTGACACAGGCATCAAAGCCTATTGCTTGCTTAAACTTTCTACTTGCTACAGAAACCAGTGCTGTGTTGACTGTCTCGAAAATCTCTTAATTAACTCTTAATTTCTAGCCTAATAATTTGATCAGCAAACCCAAGAATTTTTAATATTTAGTGAAAAACTGGCATGATTATTGTACAAGTTTTTATGAAAGAAGTTTATAAAACTTATTTTTCAGATCAGTGTCACATGCTCCTCCTATTCTAGGTATTAATACCATAGGCCTATAAAGGGTCTCAAGGTATATCCTAAGAGTTGTTTAGGCAATACTTTTATACTATAGTTTTTTTTTTTTTTTAAAGGTACAGCTTTCCTCAACTCAGTCTCTTTCCCTGTATGTTTTTGTCTTTCTCTCTGTGTGTGCATGTGTCTCTGTTGAGGCTTGAATTTAGTACCACAAGCATTCTAGATTTCCTAGGACCAAAAGTATATTTCTAAAATCTTACAAGATTGGACAACTACAAATTACTATCAAAGAACACAATAAGATACTTAAAAGAGATCTAAATGCCCAAGAGTCGTTCTAAACTGGCTTGACTTTAATGATTGTTATACTTCAACCATCATAGTTTCCTTAACTCCCGATAAATTTGAATTAAGTCCTTACTGAAAATCAAATAGTGTCATATAAATATAGTAGGTCAAAAGATTACTGGTCTGTAGATACTGTCTTATGAGCAGAGAAAAAGGCATAGACTTCGAATATTTTCCTTATTCATAATGACGTTGAATGAAATCTGTGGTAGAGCTTGAAGGTTCTATTTAGCAGTTCCATCATTAATACAAACTGAATTCATCAGTGATAATAGAAGATGCCAAAAAGTTTATTCAAATTCAGATAATATGAAACTATTATTTAACTAATACACCTAATACAGTATATAGTTAACACACTTAGAATCTTGGGTATGTTATCCCTGAGTAGGCAGAAGGGAGGTCTCTGGAGGTCTGAATTTTACTTTTAAAGTTTGAACATTCTAGAAATGGATAGCGCTGTGGAATAGTGGGGTGTTTGTTTTCATTTTTAAATTTAAGTGAGGTGTTTAAATGAAGCCATTGTGTAAACCAGTGTAAGATGGTTTACTAACTAAAAATTAGAAGTTAATATTAAGATACTTGGAGGTCAAATATAAATGTCAGCAAACTGTAGCAAGAATATCTATATAGTTCTGTGTATGCAAGGTGAAAATACTGAGCACCCAATAGGAGGCTGGCTGGTAGAACACTAAATGTCCTGGTGAAGCGCAGTGTGTCCTTTGGAGGCAGGACAGTGCTCAGTCCTAACACATTCGCACGTGACTTTCTAGGTGGTTTATTGAAACTTTTGAGTACTCTCCTGGTAAAATGAGAACTTTCACCACTTTTAAGAGGATTGAATGACTTAATGTGTACAAACTTTTTTTTTTTTTTTTGTCCTTTTTTGAGACAGGGTCTCACTATGCAGTTCAGGCTGGCCTTGAGCTCACTTTTGTAGCTCAGGCTGGTCTCGAACTCTCACCGATCCTCCTGCCTCAGCCTCCTGAGTGCTGGGATTACAAGCATGCGCCACCACGCCCGGCTAATGTGTACAAACTGACATCACTAATTCGGAAAAACTCAATGAGTGGTAACTGTTACTAATCGGTATAAATCACTATGTTGAGAAGCCTGCGGGGTGTCACTGACAACTGCGGTAAAGTTCCCAAGTCTAATACTGAGCCAATACTTAACTACTTTTATATTAGTACTTTTATATTACTACTTAATATGCTTTTGCCTTAATTTCTTCACTTGTAAACTGGACTATACTTACTATTGGAGTTTAAAAGACTTAAATGAAACTTTAGCAAAGTAACCTGAGACATAGTTTTGAGTGGATTGTCATTGATAGCTAGAAATTTTCTGACTAATGTATGTGAAGAACACACTTTGGAAGAGGAGTATGATGGAAGAAGCTCTTGATTAATTTTTCTTAGCACTTGTTTACCATAGCACAAAATACCAGTGTGGCAAACTTGAGAAAGTCTAGACATGCTGAATCCTCTTGAAACCTAGGTCATTTCCTTACCCTTCTAAAGGATCAGTCCATTTTAGCACAATGTAGTCTTACCTTCCTTAACAAACGACACTTAAAACATGGGACTTGGAGGGCACAGACATATATTAGAATATCTCATTTTGCAGAATTAAAAACAACTGGAAGTGTAAATGGAGGATCTTCAAAAGTGCCTCAAAATGGTCCTTAGTAACTCACCATTTAATGATAAGACTGCATGCTGACACTTTTATGGACACTGGCCAGTGTTTTGAGCACATCTGGCAGATGACAGTGCATATTTGTGTTTGTGGGCGTGTACATGTGCTGTTATTTTCTAGCTACCTTCAGTTTTTATCTTGTCTTCTGCTTATATTTCATGAGCATTGAGGTGATCCATTCTAGGCAAGACTGAATATAAGTATACCAAGTGGAAAATTCTTGGCTTTTAGCAAAAATAAAGCCTACCTTTTTTCTTGTAATCTCTCTACCCTGGTTCTATAATAACAAATTAAAGCCATGCTAAAATGAAATCATTACCTCTGAAATAATAAGAAATGTACTGTACAAGCTGTTCTAGATAAAATTGGTCTGAGTTAACACAGCAGTTTTCAACCTGTCTGCCCTGAACCAGAAACATCAGCTTTGCTGAAAACTTGCTAGAAATACAAAATCTCAGGCTCTCCTCCAGTCCTAAAAATATAAAACTTTAGTAAGAGTTGGGTCTACCAATCTGTGGTCTTTTAGGACCTCCCAGCTGATTTTAATAGTTACTAAAATTAATTACAGATTAGCAATTTGGTCAGCAACTTAATTAAGATAGAATAAAGGTTATAGCTTGGTGATAGAATACATGCTTGATGCACTTAGTTAAATCTTCAGCACATGTAGAATGTATCTCAAAATTTAAAAAATAAAGTTGTAAATCCAATACTGCAAAAATGTATATCCCTTAAAAAGTGCTTTTACAGGAGCTTGTTTGCTTGAGACTATTCTGGCAGTAGAAGTATTTTATGAAATTGTAGGTTCAACTAGTTTATATAGAAGACATCTGATATAGTGTGTTATTTTTTTTTTTTTTCCTGTTGTAGTACTGTTCCTGCAGAAACTTTATTTATGTTATGGCTGGTTTAGCCTGCCCTGGGGGTGGAGCTGGTGCGGCATATGGTGCCAGGTATCAAACTGAGGTCCCTGTGGTTGCCTAACCTTGCCTAAGCAGGCGCTGTAGACCACTGAGCTATCTCTCTGGGCCCTCCTGCAGAAACTTAACAGCATGTGATTAGAAATTATAGGCATCCAATGAGTGAAAGTATTATTTAAGCATTAAACTAGTTCTCTTTCCTTTAGTCTACCATAAGTCAAGATATACTGGAGTGAGTCATTGCAAAAATGGTTGTTCTATGAAACATATTTCAAAATTAAAAAATCCCAACTCTTCAGACATTTTGAATCATATGTCTTAGGGGGGAGGGTCAGTAATTTATACTGTAACACTTGCTAGAATTTTGAACAGCTAGATCAGCCAGATTTAGAAACTGTTGCTTTGGAACTTAAACTTTTGGAGCTGAGAATGCCAGCGAGATGAGTCTTTAACTGGCAAGAATAATGGTATCACAAGCTGCCCCATGAAACTTTCCCTGGCTATCTTAGATAACTTTGCTTCTATGTAGTGCAGTGTTTTTCACTGGCTTAACTTCTGTGACCAACTTGAGAATGTTGTCTAAACTGTGGATGTCCCAGAGATGCTGACTTAGAGGATGCCTGCAAGGAGTGGAAAGAAAGCAATATGGAACGGACATGTTCCCCTTTGACTTTACCTATACTGTACCTTATGCCTCAGGGGTTTAAGGTGTCTTAGAAATGCACATAGCTTTCTGCTTGGTTCTCAAAAAAACAGGCATTAGGGATTGGGTTGAAGCACCAGCTGTCGACTTACAGTATTGCTTTTCAATAGCCCTGTTGGGAAGGCTTGGGTGTTACCGATTTCAGTGATCTTAGTCATAGTGATTTGGGCACTAGTAGGTCTGATAAGGGAAAACCCAAAGGCCTATACGGTATTGGTGATACCCAAAGACAGTGGGCAAAGCTGAATGCCAATAGCCAGGGGACTAAACCCAGATGCATTTCGTTTACTCAAATAAAAGAATGCTTTTAGCCCATTAGCTTGGTCTATCAAAGCAAACTGTTCTATCAATGAATCCATAATTCCCTATGCTAGGAACTGGGTATTTGTTTTAAATTTTTCAGCTAGAGTTCGTATCTTGATCTTGACACATATTAGCGGTGAATGTCAGTTAGTTAACGTCTCTACGGGGCGGTCTCCTCACCTTAAGATGACAGCGCTGCCTCTTGCCGGGATGTGCTATGAAAGAAGCATTCTAAGTCACAGGTGGCTTCTGGCAAATAGAGTAGACGTTCACTCAGGAAGTATTTGCATGGCTGTGTCATGCTTCCAAGGGTGTAGGATTCAGCCGCGAGCAAAGAAGATGAGTACTGTGTCTGTCCTACGTTGGAAAATAGGTTCCACAAGGGCAGGACACTTAATTATTGTCATATCCCTGTCTTTTAAAGGATTACCTGGTATATACTGACCACATACAAGCACAATAAATTCAATTCTATGAGCTCAATGACTGATTAAGCGCAATTCTAAAAGGGTATTCAGACAAAGGGTAATAAAACAAATGAGAAGTGATGTGGAAGAAAAAACGCTGAGGATGAGCGAACTGGGGCGATTTCTTTTTGCTTTCTTTTCTTTTTCTTTTTCTTTTTTTTTTTTTTTTTTGGTGGAGCCAGGGATTGAACTCAAGACCTTGCGTTTGCCAGGCAGGCACTTGTACCCCTGATCTATCTCTCTGCGTGTAACATTTATGCCTTGAAGCATTTGTCAGGTAATACCACCTAGAGATCTGTGAGCTTTTTCATCTCCTGTTGTTTAACTCAAATTTTGTTTTCTTTCTTTCATTCCTTCTTTCTTTCTTTCTTTCTTTTTTGTCTTTTTGAGACAGGGTCTCGCTATGCAGTTGAGGCTGGCCTTGAGCTCACTTTTGTAGCCCAGGCTGGTCTCGAACTCACATCGATCCTCCTGCCTCAGCCTCCCGAGTGCTGGGATTACAGGCGTGCACCACCACACCCGGCTAAATTTTGTTTTCTTGATTTTCTGCTTTTTGTTGAATTATTTTCATATGTTGGAAATTTTTCTTTTTTTTTGGTGGGACCAGGGTTTGAACTCACGACCTTGTACTTGCCAGGCAGGCACCTGTCCCATGGAGCTATCTCCCCAGGCCCTATTTTCATACATTGTAAACAAGAAGTTTTGTGAGGATTTTTGACTCTGTCAAATGTCACCTTTCTCTAGGGAGAATTTTCTTCTGCCAGCTGCAAGGCTTGAGTTAATTTCTCTGAGCTTCTTCTTTTTAAAAAATCTTTCCCCAAAATCTTCACTGTCCTTATAGCTCTCTGATGACTTCAAGAACAAAAATTGCCTAGATTTTCCATTTTCTGTCACCTAGAAAACTGGTCCGAAAAAGAATTAAAAATTATATTTTAGAGCTGGCAAGATGGCTCAGTGGTCTAAAGTGCCTGCTGAGGAAAGCTTAGGCAACTGCAGGGACCACATGCCATGCCAGCTCCACCCCTAGGGCAGGCTGAGCCAGGCATGAAAAAAAAAAAAAAAAAAAATATATATATATATATATATATATATATATATATATATATATATATATTTATTCTAGGTACAATATGAAAACAGGAAAAAAATCTTAAGAAAAGCATTGACACAATTTGATTCTCATTTATTTATTTATTTATTTATCCTGTATTTAGGCCGGGGTGTACAGGGTCTCACTGCATAGACTGGACTTGTAGTGATTCTCCTGTTTTCAGCCTCCCAAATGCTAGGATTACAGGTGCATGCCACCATACCCATTCTCAATCACTATCACTTTAAAGCAATCTTAAACTACTTATTTTATCATTTCACCCCTAAACAATCTACAGTTCCTTTCCATCTACATTCTCAGTGTTGCCATTCTGATATAACTTCTATCTAGTCACCACGTTAGAGTTTTTTAAAATCTCACTTTCTTCTGAAAGCTGTGTAACACACCAACGCTGGATTCTTTTATGTCTAGATTTAGAAACTAAAGATAGTAATGCAGTCCTTTCAGTAATTTTAGTCACATTGTATAGAAAAGCAAATCAGCTTTGGGTGATAATTTGCTCCTGATTACAGAAGCATGTTGACTCTAGGCCTCTTTAAATTGAGAACCTAGATCAGTTATTTTACATTATATATGGATGTGCCTTGATTTAATATTTATATCTAACTGTAACTTGGGAAAATCACAAGTCAAAAATGCACTTAATATACTTACCCTAGTAAACACTATAGTTTAGCAGCATGAGCTCAGTTTAGATTAAATAGTAATTAAAAGTTCAAATTTTTGTTGTTGGTGCTGTCTTATGTCAAAGTCATGTGAACTAAATTTGATTAAAGAAGGTGCTTTCCAACCAAACGACTGGCACTGTCAGAATGATAGAGACCTCACTGGGAACACTGCCACGCAGAAGAGAGACCTGCTCTGGGAACATTTACTTTTTTTTTTTTAAATTTGAAAACCATGCAATCAGGACGCCTTGAATATGGGCAAGCAAGACTACTGCTGAAGTAGTGTGAGTCCATGGGTATCCACCCTTTCTCCCATATATTAATACAACAGATCTTTTCTATGGAACAGTTACGAGTAAGAATACAGAAAAGTTATCAGACTGAGCAGAAAAAAACATGAAGACAGCCTTTCCAGATGTGACCTCCTAAAAGATAACATGAACTGAAGTCATCAGCCAAGAAAAGCCCCGCACGGCTCGCTGCACAGCTGAGATTTCAGAAAAAGCTGACTTTTCCAAGCAAACAACTGTGGAGTGAAGTACTGCGGAGCTGTATGTTACTACATTCATTTCACCTTTCTTAAAAATCTGTTTTCAGGGATATTTGACAGTGACCTATGTCACTGTCAATGCTATTCTAGAAGATGATGCTTGTTTATGCAAAATGTTTAAATTTATTATATAACAAACACTCAGCCACCTTATTTTTGACAAAGGGGCCAAGCATGTGTACTGGAAGAAAGACAGCCTCTTTAACAAATGGTGCTGGAAAAATTGGCTCTCTACATGCTGAAAACTAAATCTTGACCCTAGTCTATCATCATGCACGAAAATAAAGTCGAAATGGATTAAAGATCTGAATATTAAAAGTGAAACATTAAATCTCCTGGAAGAGAAAGTGGAAGGAAATCTTGAAGACATCGGAGTAGGCAAAGAGTTCATGGACAGAAATCAAATTGCACGTTGTTTAACACTTGAAAGCATCAACAATTGGGACCTCCTCCGGCTAAGAAGTTTCTGCATGTCAAAGGAAATCACTAACAAAGTGAAAAGACGACCCACAAATTTCGAAAAGATTATAACTAACAAGTACTCAGACAAAGGTCTTCTATCTAGAATCTACAAAGAACTAAAAACCATTAGGGTCCCAAAATTCAAAGACC
>PVJA010050965.1:0-13025 GCA_004027025.1 Myocastor coypus | reverse complement strand
AAAAAATTTAAATGGAACATTCTTAGCAGCGCAGCTACGGGCTCCCCGGTGTCCCCTAGTTCATCCTCTGTGACTGAAGCCAGCCTCGGTCACCCAGAGGTCACCTGCCTGGCCCGTTGCTTTCAGTAGCGGCACAGCTGGGACTCCAGTCTCTGGCCACAATTCCACAACCCACTCCAGCATTCTGTAGTCAAGGTCGAGATGCTCATCAGCTCTTGTGTTTTTGTTGTACATCTGATGATGGGGAATTTGAAGTGTATACAGGAATGGAACAGTGCCTGCCCATTTTTATCAGCTGGCCTAGATAATCCACGCATTGCCCCTGGTGTTGCTAGTCCCTAGGCAGAACCCTGCCCTCTCATCAACTGCTTAATTTTCAGCCAAATCTCAGACATCATCTCACTTGTCAAAAAGAACTGTTTTTTATACCAGGAATTGAACTTAGGACCTCACATCTGCCAGGCAGATACTGTGTCACTGAGCTATATCCTCAGCCCTTTTTTTTTTTTTTTTTGTCTTTTTGAGACAGGATCTCGCTATGCAGTTCAGGCTGGCCTTGGGCTTACTTTTGTAGCCCAGGCTGGTCTCAAACTCACATTGATCCTCCTGCCTCAGCCTCCCTAGTGCTGGGATTACAGGCATAAGCCACCACACCCAGCCTCTGTTTTGTTTTTAAAGAAAATCACGATATACTTACTGCAGCTGAAAAATGAACAATACAGATAGTACACTGACCTTCATGTTTACTAAGTGACATTTTCTTTTTGTCTTAACATTTTTTTTTTTTTTTTGCCTTAGGACACAGATGAGGCCCACACTGTGGCCAGGTGATGTGTCTGCTAAATAAATCTCTAATGCTGGCCTTGGGCTGGGGAGATAGCTCAGTAGAGTAAGTACTTGCCTGGCAAGTTCAAGGGCCTGACTTCAGTCCCTGGTTCTGGAAAAAAAAAAAAAGTATAGTCTAACGCTGGCCTCACCTGTCTTCCTTATATTTTACTACTGTTGAAGAGAATGAGTCTGTGTCCTATGGATTCTTACGGTGTGGGCTTTGGGAACTGCATCCTTAGTGTGAAGACACAGTCTGGGATTTCCATCTGGTCTTGGTTATATGCAAATTTGAAACACAGGGTTGAGGCTCAGGACCCTGTCAGAAGTCAAGCACTTTTAACGCATTTCTGCAGGCTTGCATGACCAGTGATACCTGCATGGTGTGCTCTCAGGTGGCATGTACCACTGGTGCAACAAATTGATGTAATCATTTTATTTTTTTTTATTTAAAACTTTATGTTATGGCCGGCTCAGCTCACCCTGGAAGTGGGGCTGGCACTGGCACAGTATGTGGTACTGGTGATGGAACCATGGTCCCTGCAGTTGCCTAAGCTTGCCTAAGCAGGCGCTTTAGACCACTGAGCTATCTCACCAGCTCATGATCTAATCACTTTTATCAGCTTTTCAGTAATCAAACCGACATAAAGTCACTAGGTGGAAGACATGTGTGTACCACCCACAGTCCAAGCTGCCTAACAGTGAGACTCACAAATGACAGACCTGTGCTAAATGTGCTAATGGAACATTATCTTTAGTTCTAATTTTTCTGGCGACACTGAGGTACTTAGTCCTAGAGTCAACTACTTTTCAGAATATGGGGGATTTTTAAAAGGTGTTAACAATTAAAGGGGTTGTGAAATACAAAGGCTATGTTTTGTAGCAATTAAAATTTAATTGTAAGATCAAGGTGAGCAAGTATTTTTAAGTTTCCTTTTGGAGATAAGTATTTTTCCTCATTTTGTTTGTTTTTTGAAGTTGACATAGCATGATAGTAAATACTTCTAAAATAAGAGCCAGAAGATCTGGGCTCCATCCAAAACATACCAAGAATTTACTAATAAAATGACTTGACAACATCCTCCAAATGCCTGTCATCCTGAGTATATGTGACTTAGCAGAAGTTTATTTTTTGTGTCTTATAGATTTCCTACTCTTGCAAGTATAGGACTGTATTATTTTAAAGTGAGTGACTGCCTGGCAAGGTCAAGGTCCTGAGTTCAATCCCTGGTTCTGCAAAAAAAAAAAAAAAAAGAAAAAAGAATCATATGGAATTACTTAATAACTGTAATAGTAGGAAAACTAGCTATCAGATATCAAAGCACAAACAGAATTGCCAACAATTTCTAGGACCAAATCTTTACATATTTTGAATTGAATATTACAGGGAAGCTATACGTTGTCTCATGTTTATACACCAAATGATGTCCGTAAGGTGATTGAATATGCCCGATTACGGGGAATTCGAGTCATCCCAGAATTTGATACCCCTGGTCATACACAGTCTTGGGGAAAAGGTAAGCAGTTTGTGTTTTTATGTTGTAAAAAGCAAACATTTGAGATTTCTACTGGCATCTTTCTGTGGGGAGGGGTTGCCAGGAACTGAACTCCAGACGTTGTGCTTGCCAGGGAGGCCCAATCCACTAAGCTATGTCAGTAACCCTCATTTTATTCTTAGTTGTAGTTTGTAGTGATCACACTATTGATAGATGTAACTGAATAACTACTGTGTGTTCTGTGAGTGGGTCCCTGGGTCTAGGTGCTACCTAAAGTATAAGAGCGGGGTGGGGAGAAATAAAGGAAAGATTTCAACAAGTGAATAATGGAATGTAGAAGCAGGTTTCATAGCTGAGGTAGCACTAAAAGGCTGCCCTTGAGGGATCATAGAACGTGTCTGTGTCTCTCTGGTAGCCGGCCGGCCATGAGGAAAGGCATGTGGAGTGCGAGATGTGCGGCAGGCACATGTGTGAGGAGAGTGGAGCACGCACACGGCACTGGCAAGCAGTGAGCAGAAACCTGGGGTCACTGCTTGCTGCTTAGGCTGCATCCTGCTGCTTCTGTTTAGAAACCAGTTGTATAGCATTTCATCTCCAGTTTCTGTAATACAGGCCCGTTCATGGTCGCTTCTGTGTCATTCTTTTGAGGGTTAAATGATGAATAAAAGCATGTAGCGTAGCACCTGGCATATAGTTGCTTAATGCACACTACTAGTGGCAGAGATGGGAATGGTAAGTATGCCTGGAAAAGCTCCCTGCAGAGGGCTTCGGGTGAGGGACTCCCTAGAGCCAGCCAATCAGCATGAGGACAGTCATATCTGGGGAAAGCCTTTGTGAAAGTGACTGGTTGGAGGGGTAAGAGACTGAAGTGCTAGACTGGGAGGGTGAAACGGAAATGGAAAATAATGGCCTGAACCAAGCTCAGAATCAGCCGCCTTGGCCTTTCTTAGATCATATCTTAAGTGCTGCTAGGATTTTTAGTTTAGCAAGCAAAGAATCTCATATAGGGATTGGAGCTCACAGAAGAATTGGGCCAGACTGAAGACTTGGGAATCATTCATATCTGAGGCTGGATGAAAAAGAAAACAGGTAAAGAAACTATTCAGGACGTGATTCTTCTTGGGACAACTTGAAATCGAGGTTACCATAGTAACTCCTGGTAAACATGCTTATCTTTTCTGCATAAGATGTCTATGGTTCAATAAAATAAACAACCTGATATGTGGTGGTTCCACGTAAGACTTTGGCTTTACAGTGGCATCAGTCACAGGCACTGTGTATGAGCCATGCTTTACATTTTGACTGTTCCCAGGCCAGTGATAAGCATTCCATACAAACTCCCTTAGGAGCCACCTCCCAGCTAGCCACGTGATCATGAGTGACATGACCCACACTGTAGCTGAGATGGGGGGGGCCTCTTAGAGCTTCCATGCTACAGGTTCACCATGCTGCCCTCTAGTGTACCATGCTATGTTCTTTGGTGGGTTAGGTGTGTTGAGCACTTAAAACCATTTTCCAGTCATGATGGGGTCTTAAGATACAACACCATCCTAAGTAGAGAAATATCTGTAGCACTTGAGCAAAGCCTGGTCTTGTCATTAATACACTTTTCTAAAAATGTTTTTTTTTTTTTTTTTCTTGTAGGTCAAAAAGGCCTTCTGACTCCATGTTATAAGGGACAAACACCTTCAAACAGCGCTGGGCCTATCAACCCTATGCTAAATACAACTTACACGTTCCTTACTGCACTTTTCAAAGAAATTAGTAAAGTGTTTCCAGATCAGTTCATTCATTTGGGAGGTGATGAAGTGGAATTTAATTGTTGGTATGAGGATTCCAAAGCCCTTATTTCTTTTAAGTGTTTGCAAGTGAAGTTGGAGAGGGCTCCACAGGAGAAGGGAAGAGTGGGGCAGGCCCTCTGCTTCCCCAGGTCACTCAAGGCCTCATGCAGAGCACACAGCTGGGTAGTGTGAAGTGCAAGCTTCCAAGAAAGGAGGATCACGGTGCACAAAACAGAGATTAAGAAAAAGACTACAGGGACTGGGGAGTTGGCTCAGTAGAATAAGCGCTGACCTGACAAACGCACGGGTCTGAGTTCAATCCCCAGTTCTACAAAAAAAAAAAAAAAAAAGATGACAGCAAATGTGAATGCCTTAGTGAAAGAGGGCAAGTATTAAATGTGGGAGATCCTTCAGATAAAAGTTATTAGATTTTGCAAATCGTCTTAGATTGGAAATGTGGGCCTTGGCAGGAAAAGCCCTAAAAATGAAAAATCCGCTTCTGGTAGAAATGTTTTGCCATAGAAGCCAAGATAATTACTTAGTGCATGTCTGCAGTGAGTGTCACTATGTGATGGTCACCCTGAGAAGCTGGTGCACGCATCCCACAAATTCTACTGGCGAGGTCTGTGCAGTGGCCATTAGGGCTATGTACTGCTTTAAGACTGAAATTTTAATCACTGTCTTTTGTTGTTTAAGGGCATCGAATCCAAATATACAAAGTTTCATGAAGGAGAAAGGCTTTGGGCATGATTTCAGAAAACTTGAATCTTTCTATATGGAAAAGTAAGTTATCTGCATGCCTTCGCTATTATCAAGGTGTCATTTAGGACCATGCTTTATGTATTTATTTTTTTCCCACCTCTTGCCAAAATGTGAAAAGCCACTGAAGAAATGTGTTGCTTTAAGTGGCCAGCACAGTGGCTGTGAGCACTTCGAGGTAGCTGCTGAAATATAGCAAGGAAGTAATCCAAAGCCCCAGAGGACCTCCCAGCACCCCTGGAATTCACTCCCTTCTGTCAGTTTCTGAAGCTTCTCTTGCTCCCTGTCTGTGCTGTACAGCACCCATAGCCATTGTATTTAAGTAAAGTTTTAAAAAGTTAAAAATTGAGGTGCTCAGTTGCATCTCAAATTCTATAGCCCAGTGTCAGTGTGGCTCCATTCTTTTTAAAAAAATTTTTCTTATGCCTCGTTTATTTGTTGTTATGGTCGGCTCAGCCCACCCTGGGGTGGTGTGGCGCAGCATGTGGTGCCATGGATGGAGCCGCAGTCTCTGCGCCTGCCTTAACTTTCCTAGGCAGGCACTTTAGACCACTGAACCATCTTGCTGGCCTAGTGTGACTCCATTAGAAAATGCAAATATATAGAATATTCTGTTGTGGCAGGAAATTCTGGACAGTTCTGCCTTACACTAGGGATTAGTGAGTTTTTCATAAAGGGCTGGGGAGCAAATACATTACACTTTACCGGCCACCTATAATTGCACGTTCTTTTTTTTTTTTCCCCCCTAATTATTTTAAAGTGTCAGATGTAACCATGTTAAAAAAAAAAAAAAGTACTTTGAACTACAGTTTCAGCACCAGCTATGATGCATTTTCATTTACTGGTAGAACACCTATTACTGCCTATGTGTCCTTAGTATTTGTGGATGGACTTCCAGCTGGTGGCTGAATGCAACTGAGGTGACACAGCAGGCTAGATACAAGTCTCTCATTGTAAGATCATGAAATTAGCCTAGTGTGTTGCCAGCCACTTTCCTGGGTTGCCTATGCATTTCAAGGCCACGTCTGTCGCAGACGTGTGCTTTGCTTGTGCACTCAGCAGATGACTGCTACACCCTGCCACCATTGGGTTCCATGCCTGAGCTACAAAGAAGGCACTCTCTGGGTCCTTACCCCACCGTTAGCTGGTTTGGCTGCGTACCTGTTACACTGAAAGGCACCTTTCAGGGTTGCAAGTAATCCTTTGTGGGAAGTGTGAATATTTTAAATGTTGTTACTCCTGTGTAATATGAAATAACTTTGTAATTTTTGCAACACTAGGCTTTTGGCTATTATTTCATCCATGAACAAGGGATCCATTGTTTGGCAAGAGGTTTTTGATAATAAAGACAAGGTAAGAACTGTGAAGACTGCACCTGGGGTGACTAGGCATCTCCAAGCTACTAGTACAGCACGCGATTTCTGCAACAGGGTAGTGATACCCATTAGGAAAACATTACTGTGGTAGAAATCAGATCCTAGCCTGAGGTCACAGTGCCCACAAAATGTCACGTTACAGAACTTGCGCAGCAGTGAAAACATACAGTAACCAGCATATGGCACTAACTCTTAGGGAAAAGGGAAGGAAAGAAAATGTGTTTTCTAAGATCTTAAAAAATTAATGGTCCTCAGAATGTCTTACTGTGCCATAGATTTGGGGTAGCACAGTCTGTGCTAAATGTTTTTTTGTTTTTTTAAATAATTTTATCTTATTTTTATTTTTTTTCTTGTTTCAGAACTTTTGTTTATTTTTATGGCCGGGTCAGCCTGCCCTGAGGGCAGGGCTGGTGCAGCATGTGGTGCCAGGGATCAAACCGAGGTCCCTGCAGCCGCCTAAGCTTTCCTAAGCAGGCGCTTTAGACCACTGAGCCATCCTGCCGGGCCCTAAATGTTCTGTTGAAGAAACAATTGTTCAGAAACAACAGAATTTTAACTTTTAGGAATTGATGGGAAGTTTTATGTTCAGTAATTATCTTTTGATAATTACCATCAAATAAGCTTCCTATAAATGAAAGTGACCACAGTTAAAATACCACTTGTATTTTTTTTATTATTTACTTTTGGGGGGTCCTTTTGAGACAGGGTCTCACTATGCAGTTCAGGCTGGCCTTGCACTCACTTCTGTAGCCCAGGCTGGTCTCAAACTTACACTGATCTTCCTGCCTCAGCCTTCCAACTGCTGGGATTACAGGTGTATGCCACCTGTATTTTATTTTATTTTATTTATTTTATTTATTTATTTTTTTCTTGTTTCAGAACCTTTGTTTATTCACTCATTTTTATGGCTGGCTTAGCCCGCCCTGAGGGCAGGGCTGGCGCAGCATGTGGTGCCGGGGACCTGAAGCCGCCCAAGCTTTCCCAAGCAGGCGCTTTAGACCATTGAGCCATCCCGCCGGGCCGCCACCTGTATTTTAAATCACTTTAGAGAATGTGGAGCTTTTTCCTCTTTAGTTTGAATATTACGAAATATTGGGATCATTGCCTTTGGATTACTGTGTTTTAGAAAAATAACAAGGCATCATATTTTATTAGCTTTTAGTTAAAACTGGTGGCTGTTTTATGTCTTTATTGTATGCAGTTCCCAACGTCAAAACACTGGTTTCATATTCATGTAAGATGGTTAATAAGACTAATGAGTAAGTTACTTTGAAAAGGATCTTTTGCAAATAAATATTTACTTTTTAAAAAAGTTAATGGTCCTGAATTTTTTTAATGAATCAATTGTATTTGCTAAACCTAATATTATAATTTCTAATATTAATAGCTTCAACCAGGCACAATAATTCAAGTATGGAAAAGTGAAGGATATGATTCTGAACTAAGTCAGGTCACAGCAGCTGGCTTTCCTGCAATCCTTTCTGCTCCTTGGTACTTAGATTTGATCAGCTATGGGCAAGACTGGAGAAAATACTACTTAGTGGAACCACTTAATTTTCAAGGTAAGTGGCACCAACCGTCATTGCCTTGATGTATTTATTTTTTTCCTAAACCTCCCACTCAAGAGATCTAACCTGGATATTACTTCCTTTTCTTTTTTCTTTGCTGTGCCTGGGATTGAACTCAGGCCCTCGTATTTGCCAGGGAAGTGCTTATTCTACTGAGCTATCTCCCCAGCCCTTGGATATTACTTCCTAACTATTCTTTTGTTTGATACCTGGTTTTTCTTAAAAACTTCTTTTTGGGGGGGGGGGGAGTCTTTTTAAGACAGGCTCTTGCTATGCAGTTCAGGCTGGCCTTGAGCTCATTTTTGTAGCCCAGGCTGGTCTTAAACTTGCACTGATCCTCCTGCCTCAGCCTCCCAAATGCTGGGATTATAGGCATGCACCACCAGGCCCAGCTTAAAAAAATTTTTATTCTGTAAAACCATGGACTAGGGCTCAGTAAAATAAGCACTTGCCTGGCAAGCTCAAGGGCCTGAGTTCAATTCCCCGTTCTGCAAAAACAAACAAAACCAAACCATGGACTTACCTAAGTAAAAGAAATTCAAAAGTAAATCATCTTAGATTTTATTTTCATTTTCAATGATCACTTTTGTCATCTGCATTTGAAAGATGCTTGTGTTACCCCTGGAAGACACCTAAATAGAACTAATTAGGCTGTGTGGAGTCCCAGAGCTGGGGACTGCTGGCTCATACAACCGCGTCATTATCTGTTCTGTTCTGTGCGGGGTGTGTGCACCTGTGCACTCAAGCGCGAACCTTGGGCTCTGCACATGCTAGGGAAGCTGGTACCACTGACCTACAGCTCAGTTCTTCTGTCCAGTTTTTACATCAGCATTTAGTATAACTTCTTTGCAAAAAAGGATTTTGTGATTAGGTTTCAAAACTTCACATCTGAGAATTGATAGGACTTTTTCCAAAAAAATTCCAATATGATAAGGTCATAATTACTATTTTGAAGAAAGTTAGGCATTTGGTCTAAGATATAGAAATTGAAGGGCAGAAGAGTGGTCAAAGCCATTTAGAAACCAACAACAAAAAACCCCCAGTATTTTGCCTTGTATTTGCTGGCACACTACTACCACAAAACTGGGAGAAATTAGGTTCTGGTGGATGTCCACAAAGACTACATAAAACCAAAATGAGGGGCTGGGGCGTGGCTTAATGGTAGGATATGTGCCCAGCACACAGGAGGCTCAGGAGTCAATTCCTAGCACCTCAGAGAAACAAAGCATCTGCACCATCGTAGCAGTGTGTGCATGCTATGAGCACTGCGAGCTACAGGCCAGGGGTGGGAATAACGACGTGCTGTCCAGGGAGAGGAACCGTGCCCTAGGATGAAGACAGAAGGGGAAACTGGTGTTGCCTCTGCTCAAACTGTTAACATGTATAAATTTGATGATTTTAACACAGGTTCTGAGAAACAGAAAAAACTTATTCTTGGTGGAGAAGCTTGTCTTTGGGGAGAATATGTGGATGCAACGAATCTCACTCCAAGACTATGGTAAGGAAGTAATAACCCTTGAATTAAGATACCTTAGTGCTTTACTACTTGCACAAAAAGGTAAAGCCTAAGACTTTCCCCAGCGTATGCCTTAAATATTTATTTAGGATAATCTATATGAATTTAAACTGTTTTGGCTGCAATTTTAGGCCTCGGGCAAGTGCTACTGGCGAGAGACTCTGGAGTGACAAGGATGTCAAAGACCTTTCTGATGCCTATGACAGACTATCAAGGCATCGCTGCAGAATGCTCAGGTCAGACCACATTTATTTTTCAAATGAGAACACTCTGACTTTGCTATAAACAGAGATGTTACCGGGGCCCGGCGGGATGGCTCAGTGGTCTAAAGCACCTGCTTAGAAAAACTTGGGCAGCTTCAGGGACTGCGTTTTGATTCCCGGCACCACATGCTGCACCAGCCCTGCCCTCGGGGCGGGCTGAGCTGGCCATAAAAATGAGTGAATAAACAATGGTTCTGAAACAAGAAAAAAAAAAGAAATGTTACCTAAAAAGTGGGGCTTTCCTGGGAGTAGTGATGCATGCCTATAAGCCCAGCATTTGGGAGGCTGAGGCAAGCAGATGGCTATGAGTTCAAGGCTAGCCTGGGCTAGATGGTGAGCTCAAGGCCAGCCTGCATGATGTAGTGAGGCCCTGTCTCAATAAACAAAGTACTTTAGTTCAGAGGTGCCGGGAATTATTTTTTATAGATGAGAGTAAAACCAGTAAGAAATAGGATGTTGCTATGTAGTTCTGGATGGTCTCAAATTTGTGATCTTCCCAAGGGCAAAGGAGTTCTATTTGGGTATGGTGGTCCATGCCTATAATCCCAGCTACTTCTGAGGTTGAGGCAAGAGGATCACAAATTGAAGGCTAGGCTGGGCAACTTAGTGAGATCCTTTCTCAAATAATGGAATAGGAATGCAGTTCCATGGTAGAGTCTAAA
Source organism: Myocastor coypus (assembly GCA_004027025.1). NCBI lineage: Eukaryota > Metazoa > Chordata > Mammalia > Rodentia > Myocastoridae > Myocastor > Myocastor coypus. The sequence goes on along the minus strand of PVJA010050965.1, from coordinate 2,779 downwards.
CTTAGCATATGTGAGGCCCTAATTCATAAAAATAAAAAGTTTTTTAAAAAAATATTTTAATGTATTTATTATTTACTTCTTTTCTTTTCTTTTTTTTTTGAGACAGGGTCGTGCTATGCAGTTGAGGCTGGCCTTGAGCTTACTTTTGTAGCCCAGGCTGATCTCGAACTCGCACCAATCCTCCTGCCTCAGCGTCCCGAGTGCTGGGATTACAGGCGTGAGCCACCACGCCCAGCTTATTTTGTCTTTTTAAGACAGGGTCTCGCTATGCAGTTCAGGCTGCCTTGAGCTCACTTATGTAGCCCAGGCTGGTCTCAAACTCGCACCAATCCTCCTGCCTCAGCCTCCCAAGTGCTGGGATTATAGGCATATGCCACCATGACTGGCTTTTAATGTTTTTATAGATATACAAAATTCTAGTGTAATTCATATTCATCTGTCAGCTTAAAGAAACTCACAACTTAAATTACAGTTACTGAAAAAAAGTGAGGTAATTCCATCCTGCATCACCTTAATGATCTAAAACTTTTCCTATGTGTTATCTGTCTACAGACGTGGAATCTCTGCCCAACCTCTTTTTATTGGATTTTGTGACTGAGAAAATGTAAAAATGAGCCAAAACAATAGAGAAAAATGCCACAGTAATCTCTACTGCAATCAACTTTATTTTGAAATCATGCAAACTAAGGTCACAGCAATCTATACTACAATCAAGTTGATTCTGAAATCATGTAAATTTAGATTTGATATTTTTGAATTAAATATTTTTATTGACTACACTATCATTTTAGAAGAATGGCATCCTTCTTGCTCTTTAAAGAAGCTCAAACATCATAGGAACAAGGCTCAGATCCATCTATCATAAATAGGTATATTTCTCATGAGTTCGAAAGGGCAGGTTCTCTTCTTCAGTTTTCACGTTTTATCTTTCTCACCTTATTCTTTTTACCAAAACAGTACTACATTTGCCCAGTGCATAAAACTGTTCCTGAAAATAAAGCAGACAGAGCTCTGCATTTCCTTCCTCTTCCAGGGCCTAAACACTTACGTCGTACCACTTCTCTGGTTGAGCAGTGCGTTTTGGTCCTGTGGATTCATTGGTTGATAGGTAGATAATTCTAAGGCAAAAGTTGCTGACCCTGATGTTAGCGTTCGAAGCACAGTTGAATAACCCTAATCGAAACAATGAAAAGGTTGTTACATTTCTCCTCCTGCTGACACTGCTAGTTCTTATCAGGAATAGCCAAGCATGGTGCATGGTATGAGGCTTGGCCATACTGCTTCCTTCAGATAGGTCATGTAAGTGTCTTTGAAGAAAAGCTTGGATGTGAGAAGTATAGATGGGAAAACCTAGCCTAGCGCAGGCAGGCTACAGATGCACTCTGTGGTCTTGCTGACTGGAACACTGTGCACCCTATCTGGTGGTACCCAGGTGCCAGTCAGCAGAGGGCCTGGCTGGTGGGTGAGTGACATGGGCCTCAATACTGGCAGGAGGGAAATGCTCTTTCAGATTGGTGCCACATTTCACTATGCACCTCAACCTTTATGGTCCCAGGACTTGAATACTTAGGTATCCCCAACAGTTTAAATTCTTGATGTTAACATGAGTTCTCCGGCGCAGAATCCTAATACTTCTCGTGTGTGTTTCTATTATCACCTGGTGTACACAGCCCCTTTATTACAAAAAGCAATGTATGTTTCAGTTGCAAAATACCTACCATGATTTCTGCTAAGGGCACAAATGCAGCAACAACACTGTTGTCCTGGCGAGTATGGATCTCCTGAATGTTCCCTCTTCTCTGTGCCAGATCTGCTAGTACAGGGCTGAGATAATCTCTAGGCACTGCAACTTCGAGATTCATCAGAGGCTCCAAAACCTGCTTGTCAGCTTTCTTCAGGGCCTAAGGAGAAAGGAGAGTTAAGTAAAACTTTTGACACAGAAAAAAGGAATATCTGTGAAGGCTGAAATACTGTCATACTCTTAAATCCAGTGCTCTAGAAAGCCTGCCTGCTGCTGAACTCTTTCAATAGAATCTTTTTTTTTTTTTCTTTCAAATATTACAGCCAGTCTAGCCTGCCCGGGGATGGGGCTGGCACAGCATGTGGTGCTGGGGATCAAACTGTGGTCCCTGCTGTTGCCTAAGCTTGCCTAAGCAGGTGCTTTAGACTGCTGAGCTATCTTGCCGGCCTTGAACTCTTTCAATAGAGATCATATTTTATAAGAAGTCAAGAACTTCACTGTTTGCTTCACATACTTGCTGCTATGAGCCAGAGAGGGCAGTCTAGAGGTAAAAGAACTTTTAAAAATGCATTTTTTTTTTTCCTGTTTTTAAAACAAACCCGGGGCTGGGGAGATAGCTCTGTGGCACAAGTGCACAAGTGCCTGCCTGGCAAGTGCAAGGTCATGAGTTTGAACCTCAGTCCCACCAAAAAAAAAAAAATTAAAATTAAAAACCAGACACAAGTGCCTACCTGAGTTCAATCCCTGGTTACTCAAAAAAAAAAAAAAAAAAACAACCTGGGCCAGAGAGAGTGCTCAGTAGACTAAGCATCTCTCTGGCAAGTACAAGATCCTCAGTTCAATCCCCAGTGCCGCAAAAAAAACTTTTTCCCCCCATAACACTATGTTGAGAATCTAACACTTCAAAGGCCAAAAAGAACATGCACACAGAACATATATGCAAGTGAAAACATCTTTCAGGTAAAATAATGAATCCCACCCCCCCCCCACATTCTCTTCCTTGATAACACGACCTAACTGCGGAGCTTCCACAGCAGC
>PVJA010050964.1:0-13045 GCA_004027025.1 Myocastor coypus | reverse complement strand
GGTATAGGTATTCACGAAAACCCAACCCACAGGAAGGAGGAGGGCAGGGGGCACTTTGATTTTCTACTCAAGGTAGTTTGCAGTAAAAGTCAGATTATTTTCCTAATTCTAAAACATTAAAAACTTACCATGCACTTTTAAATATACAAAAAATAGAAAAAGCAGTGTATCAAGCATCCATGCACACAGCAGTGAGATTGTCTAACATCTTGTCATCTATGCTTCACACATACGCATACTTTGCTAAATCATTTCAATGTATTTAACATTTCACTTCTGAATACTCTAGGACACCAAATAAGATAATCTTCTATAAATAACAACTTTACCACAACTCATAAAGTGAGGAATGGGAGCCAATAAGATAGCTCAGCAGTTTAAAGCACTTGATTAGGTAAGCTTAGGCCAATGCAGGGGATCCATCCCTGGTACCACACACTGCACAGGCCACACGCTCAGGGCTGATTGAGCTGGCTCAAAAAAAGTACAAGTAAGGAATGATGATCTATTCAAATTCTAGTCTATATTCACCCTGTGTACAGATTCTTTCAGTCCCCACCCCAAGATACTGACAGATGGCAGCGTCCAGTCAAGGATCCCACACTAGTAGCCAGGGTGCTTGGACACAGTGTGTAGGCCAGCAACAGAATGAACGGCAATTAGGCAGTATGAGGCCCTGGATTGATCTTCAGTTGAATTGTGAGCCCCTCCCTTCTTTTTTATTTTGTCTGAAACCCATGGAGCAGCCAGTGTGGCAGCCACTCCTGTACCAAGACATCAGCATCCTGCCCAGAGCCTCTACATCATCGAAGGAGTCTGGACAGATGAGAGGAAGTGGGGGGAATCACTGGTGGTCCAGCCAGAAGTGGAGGCAGCCAGCACAATAGGAAGTGTGGTGGTGGTGGTGGAGGTGGGCCACTGAACTTTAGACCTGGCTTCCCAAATCTAAAAACTTTTATCTAGGAATGGATAAAAATAAGTGGTCTTTTTACACAGTGGAGTACTACTCAGCTATAATGATAAACTCACTGCTTTTGTAAGTAAATGGATGAAACTTGAGATCCTACTCATATATAAAAAAGACCCACATTTGCAAATATCATATTGTCTCACTAGGGTGAGAATCTGAAAGAGTAAACATGATCCAAAAGATACATTAAATGTTGTGAATAGGGCAGAAAGTGATCAAAAAAAGAAAAACTGATGGGAAAAAAGGAAAAGAAGGGTAAAAAATTAGATAGATAGGGAACAGTGGGATGGCTCAATGGTCTAACGCACCTGCTTAGGAAAGCTTAGGCAGCCACAGGGACCACGGTTCGATACCCAGCACCACATGCTGCACCAGCCTTGCCCCCTGAGCAGGCTGAGCTGGCCATAAAAAAAAATTTTGAAAGATTAGATAGAGAGATAGATAGATAGATAGATAGATAGAGACAATATATAGACATATAGATACACAGATATGTATCTATAGATATAGATAAGTCAAGGTAGTTATACTGCTGGTTTCTCTTGGTTCATTGAGGGGAAAGTTTTGTGCTAGTAATTCTCTCAACAAAGTTTCATGCCTATATCTTGTACTCTGAACAACTACTGTGAATATAATATGCAAAGTGTTGATTACTGCTACTCTCCTGCTAGCCTGTTTTGAAAATGTTCTATTGTTATTTCTTGTTTTCTAACTTTTTAAAAATGAATCTTACCTTATCCATTATGATAACACTTATGTTAGAACTACTGGGGTTTGCTATTATCTTTAAAATATATTTAAATGTTTATTTTATTACAAAATCTTTTTTAATTATCTTTATGTAATTATAAAATATTCAGTGGAGTAGGAAAGAACCCAGCAGCGTGTCTGCCTGGCAAAAATAAGGCCCTGAGTTCAATCCTTGGTACCGAAAAGTACATTAAATAATTAATAAAATAAAATATTCAATGACAGGGGGCCCAGTGGGATGGCTCAGTGGTCTAAAGCACCTGCTTAGGAAAGCTTGGGCAGCTGCAGGGACCACGGTTCTATCCCTAGCACCACATGCTGCACCAGCCCTGCCCTCAGGGCAGGCTGAGCTGGCCATGAAAATAAATAAATAAACAAACAAAAGTTCTGAAACAAGAAAAAAAATAAAATAAAAAATTCTTTAAAAAATAAAATATTCAATGACAAACTTTAACTAAATTTATTATCTTTTTCAAATAAAGTGCACTTTTAGGTAGAATGTACTGCTTTACAGGTGTACTTGACAATTTACTGATGTCCAAGCTTTAATCATTACAGTGATATCATCTGAAGTGTATAATATTTAGGTATATCTGACTATGATAGCACAATATCAATTGCATAAAGATAAATCTGATAAAGCCCATCATCATAACTTACTTTAGTCTGGTTGTCATCTGGTAGACTGAGATAGGATGTCTTTTTCATGTTGTACACTTTAGAAGGCCTATGCATTTGGGAAAACACAAATCTATTTAATATACCAGAAGTTAGGAATAATTAGTTTCACCGTTGCATAGAAATATTTATGTTTTCTTACTTTAAGACAACATTTTGCTTTTTTAAAACAAGTTTAGCCGGGCGTGGTGGCGCACGCCTGTAATCCCAGCACTCGGGAGGCTGAGGCAGGAGGATCAGTGCGAGTTCGAGACCAGCCTGGGCTACAAAAGTGAGCTCAAGGCCAGCCTCAACTGCATAGCGAGACCCTGTCTCAAAAAAAAAAAAACAAGTTTACATGGTGTAACTACTGACAAGAACTAACAGATCTCTTCAGAGCTCTTTTAAGTTTAGGAAAGTGTCACTGACCACAAATAAACTTATTCCCTAGTAAATAATCATATCTCATTTATACAATAACAAAATGTTTGTTTCATCAAAGACAAGATGAAGTTTCAAGTGCTATGACAAAAATGTAAAAAAATTGCAAATATTTATCATTTCTATGTTTAAGATCTACATATAATATATAGTTTATAAAAGCAGTTAGTAGTTACTTTTCATGTATTAAACTTATCTTTAATGCCTAGTTTCACAGCATGTTTTTGTCTTCAGATAGATATAGACTATTAGTCATATATATATAATATTACAATTATAACTAAGAGAACAGTAGTTTAACCAGTTATAACTTGATTGTTGGAGACTGTTTATAAAGTCAACATTTAAATAATTTTTATTTTTATTTTTTTAAAGAATTTTTTATTTTATTTATTTTTTTCTTGTTTCAGAACCTTTATTTGTTTATTCACTCATTTTTATGGCCGGCTCAGCCCACCCCGAGGGCAGGGCTGGCGCAGCATGTGGTGCCAGGGAATCGAACCGTGGTCCCTGAAGCCACCCAAGCTATCCCAAGCAGGCGCTGTAGACCACTGAGCCATCCCGCCGGGCCCATAATTTTTATTTTTTAAAACTCAATTTAAGCCGGGCGTGGTAGTGCACACCTGTAATCCCAGCACTTGGGAGGCTGAGGCAGGAGGATCAGTGTGAGTTCAAGACCAGCCTGAGCTACAAAAGTGAGCTCAAGGCCAGTCTGAACTACATACTGAAACCCTGTCTCAAAAAGACAAAAAAAAAAAACAATTTAAGTCAACAAAACAGAAAACATTTCAGAATGCAAATCTTTTAACAAAAGAATGTAAAACCTTTCTTAATCTAGTTTAGCTAAGAGCACTTTAATATCTGAAGAATATCATATGTTTTTGACATAAAGGTAACCTCTTAATTACTCAACCTAATTTTTTATTTGTTTGTTTGCAGTACCGGGGATGGAGCTCAGGACCCTTAGCTTGCCAGGCAAGCACTTATTCTACTGAGATGTCTTCCTCATCCCCTTCAACCCAGTTTGTATATATATATATATATATATATATATATATATATATATATATATATAATTTTAAATAATTTTTTTAAGGTAGCGCAAAATAATACCCAGGGAAAAATGGGAAAAGACACTGATCAGTAAAGAAAACAAGCAAATTGGTTCAAGCAGCTGCTTTTTCAACCACAGAGAGGATGTGTGTTTGATAGCTCCTCAGGGACTTTGGGGCTCTCTCCGACTTAGAAGAAAAAAAATGTATTATTTTACTATCAGAAATTTAATTAGAAGCCCAAAGGATATCTCAGGGGCATAAACACCTACCTAGCAGCACAAACAGACCAGAGTTCGATCCCCAGCCCGCCTCACATGCAGCGCGACCTGGGGCCCGGATGCCCCGGGGACGCGCATCTGGGCCCCGGATGTCCGGGGCCGCGCCGTTTGGGCTAATGGGGGCGCGCACTGTGTGGCTCTGGAACCCAGCGTGGTAGCGCACGCCTGTATTGCCAGCCATGGAGAGGTGTAGCCAGGAAGATCTCTGCGAGTTTGAGACCAGCCTGGGGGCTATGCAAGTGAGCACGAGGGGAGCCAAAGTTGTGTGAGGAGACCCTGTCTCAAAAATAAATAAATAAATAAATAAATAAATAAATAAATAAATAAATAAATAAAATAAAAGAAGGGAAGACATCAACTCTTTGTCCTTTTCTTTTTTTCTTTCTTTTACTTTTTTACTTTTTCTTTTTTTGTACAGGGTCTCACTACTGACTCATAGTGATCCTCCTGCTTGTACCTCCCAAGTGCTGGCATTACAGGCGCGCACCACCACTTCCCGTCTCCATCGCGGGCTCTGCTGTGTGCTGGACTGCGGGGCAGCAGCAGTGGGGGGGGGCGAACCCTGGTCCCTGAGCTTCCCTAAGCAAGGGCTTAATCCGCTGAGCTATACCGCCAGCCCTGACATTAACTCTTAGAGTCAAGGAAGTAATCTGAAATATATATATTAATAATTCATGAAAATATTTAATAAACCAAAATGTTTTATTTTATGAATTATTTTGCATTTTATAATTTTTGTATTTTATAAATTTTAAGAAGTGACAAATACTTGAATTTACATTTAGCAACTGACGACTTAGATGTTTTTAAACATTTATAAAAATTTTATTTAAGTATACTATTTATTTTTTTAAGTATACTATTTATTTAACCAGCATTTTAAATGATTTTTTTGAGGCACGGTCTCACTATGCAGTCCAGGCTGGCCTTGTGCTCCTTTTTCTAGTCCCCAGGCTGGTCTTGAACTTGTGGTGATCCTCCTGTCTCAGCCTCCTGAGTGCTGGGATCACAGGTGTGTGTGCACCAAGGCCAGCATAGTGCACCGAGGCTTCCAGAGCCAGCACACCATGCCATGCTGGGCTTCCAGGGCTGGCACAACATTTGGGTCCAAATATCAAACCTGGACCTTGTGCTGACCTATTAACTGCTTATGTCTCTGAGTTATCTCCCCAGCCATTAAGCATCACCTTATTTATTTATTTATTTAGTATTTAGTACAGAGGCTGCAGAATGTACAGGATTTCACCACACAAATCAGACTCATAGTGACCCTCCTGTTTTCACCCTCCCAAGCTCTGGGATTACAGGCACGTGCCAACACATCCAGTCTCAATCACCGTGTCAGTGTGCCCCAGGACACTGAGCAGGCCCTTAACTGTCACTTTAGATGACACATGAGAACCGAAGCATAACATGGCTAAAATGTTAAACTGTGTATTTTATTTTTATAACCAAGGAAAAATGCTTAAACTATTGTTCACAACAACAATAGACATCGTATTTTTCAACCAATTTTTGGTAATAATTATCTTGACGGACTAGCAACCTGTATGAAAATGTCACCAATTTTAAAGGCATGTTTATTTTTATCAATCTAATTAAATTAGCTCACTGTTAAGTGAAAATCTGGACTGTATCATGAGTGTCTTTATGTTGCTTTATGGTTTCTAATTGTAAGTCCCCTGTAAGCCTCACGTTTGTGCACCCTCATCCTATAATTTTTGGACTTTGACTCTCCACAAAACCCTCTACCAGTCCATTTTTTTGTAATATCCAACTGAACCAGAAGTCTATAATATAGGCAAAAATAATATTGAGCTCAAACAAAAATTTTTAATGAAGCTGCTGCAGAACACATAAAAGTATATTACAGTGAACTACAGTACACTTTAGATGAGTTGGCCATGTTGAATTATAATAATCTTTCCTATAATTATAAGTTTACAACTATAAATAAATTAATCAGAAATGTTCCCAAGAGTCATGAAATAGCTCTTTTTTCTTGATGGCCAGCTCAGCCTGCCTTGGGGGTGGTGCTGGTGCAGCATGTGGTGCTGGGGATAGAACTGTGGCCCCTGCAGTTGCCTAAGTTTTCCTAAGCAGGCGCTTTAGACCACTGAGCCATCTCTCAGGCCCTCTAATAGCTCTTTTTTATATAAATCCCTACAGTACTTCCTCCAACTACTGTCTTTTTTGTAACCAATTTAGAAGAAATAAGAGTCAGAAGAGGGAGGGAAACACTTTGAAGCTTTGTCTTTCACTCTTTAGTTTACATTTGCAAAGAAAATCAATGTTTTAAAATGCTTTTTGTTTTTGTTTTTAAGACTCAGTCTAATGAGGCTGGCCTTGAGCACACTTATGTAGCCCAGACTGGCCTCTAATTCATGGCGACACTCCTGCCTCAGCCTTCCTAGTGCTGGAAGTACAGGCATGTGCCACCGCACTATGCATTAAAATCTTTCATGTTAAATTAGTTCAAAGTTTATAAAATACAACATGAAGGTTGTATACTACATGTTTTAAGGACAGACCTTACACAACATGTATGCAACATGTTTTAAAGGCAGACATTAAGTTATCTATAATGATAAAAGATCTACTACATGCCTTTAAAAACTATCTTAGGCACTTCTGAAAAGATATAAAGAGGAATAAGAGAAAGACAGGATCCTTCCTTGAGGTCAAAAGCTGGAGGTCCATGTCTCTGTGCTCGCGTCCAGCCACACATAGTAGCAAGAGCACCCAAGCCAGGCTTCCACCGTACACAGCTCTTGGCTTTCTCAAACCAACATCAGCTATGTGTGCAATCGACCAAATACCAAGGTTGCACAGCAACACAGCTGCCCAGGGTGGCAGTTTCACCAGAGCCAGAACCTCCATAATTGGTATTTCTGCCTTGTTTCCCATCAATGACCAGTCAAAGTGTCCATGATGGTTACAAAGAAGGTTCTTTTAACCTTTATCAACAGATCAAGAAATCAGGAGAAGGGTTAGGGATATAGCTAAGCAACACAAGTGCCTGCTGGGCAAGTGCAAGGTCCTGAGTATCAGGAAAAAGACTTTCATTTCCCTCAGAAATTTACCCCCAAAATCGTTTTATCTAGGGCACTGTAACAGACACACAAAGACCTCAAAGAGGGTTTGAAAAATCTGGAGATGTCACTTAACAGGAAGTAGGAAAAACAGGGGCCCAGCAGGTTGGCTCAGTGGTCTGAAGTGCTTGCTTAGGAAAGCTTAGGCGGCTGCAGGGACCGCGGTTCGATCCCTGGCACCACATGCTGCGCCAGCCCTGCCCTCAGGGTAGGCTGAGCCGGCCATACAAATAAGTAAACAAACAAACAAAAGTCCTGAAGCAAGAAAAAAAATAAAATAAATGATAAAAAAGAAAGAAATAGGAAAAACAGAGGCCCTGTGCCTTCTCTCTTCCCTCCCAGATGGTGGAATACACTAGACTCCTCTACTTTCCAGTTCCCTTTCTCTCTCTTCGATAACTATACAACTAGTATCAGAAAAATTAAAAGATTTGAAGTAGGAAGAGAGAAGAAAGGAAAAAATTAAAAGCCCTTTCCTGAGCTTACTACAGCCAAGTTTTGTAGTTGCTGCCTCTTTTTACATCTCCCCTTTGTAGTTGTAAGGTAACTACCACAAGACTATGTCTCAGAGGCCCCCAAGTCTGAAATAAGCTATCCCACCCAGTCTATAAAATAAGTTGGCAGGTTTTCTGACTCCCATTATGGCAAAAGAATTTCTGGGAAGTGTCAACAAAAGGGACATGACAAGGATTTATTAGAGATATTTAGGATGCAGTCAAGAGTAGATTGAGGGTGTTTAGAAAAATAATAACAAGTATAGGGGCTGGGGAGATAGCTCCAAGGCACAAGCACCTGCTGGGCAAGTGCAAGGTTGTGAGTTTGAACCCTGGTCCCGCAAATAAATAAATAAATAAATAAATAAATAAGGAAAAATAATAACAAGTATTATAAGCTGCCGTGGTGCATATTTAAGGGAGTATCTTCCACATGAATGAACTAGAATGTCTATTTTTGTTAACTGATAATTGACTTCTAAAAGTGGCTTAACAACTAAGCATTATCTGGCTTCTGGTTATACTCACCTTTCCCTCTGGAGTTACATTCCAAGATCTTCTAAGCTTAAAAGAATTGAAGCCACTGGGGCTGGGGAAATAGCTCAGTAGAATAAGCACTAGCCTGGCAAACAAAGGGACCTGAGTTCAATCTCTAGTCACATACACACACACATAAAGGACTGAAGCCGTGAAGATAGCTCAGCAGTGTAAGCACCTACCTAGGCAAGCACAAGGACCCAAGTTCCATCTCTGCTACTGCATGTCATGCCTGCCCCAGAAGCCCGGGTGCACCAAGCTGGCCACTGAAACCAGGCACAGTGGCACACAGCTCTAATCCCAGCCCTGGGGAAACTGAGACAGGAGGATCACTACAAGTCCAAGCAGTGCAGTGTGACCCTGTACCAAATACATTTTTAAAAAAAGAATAGAACAAAATGAGCAAAAAGCAGTGGCCAAATTTATTTGAGAAAGTAAAAGTGAAGAGTGGGTGAGAAGTTGGCTTTGCAGAGCAAGCTTAGACTGAGTAAAGAGAAAAAGAAGGGAAAAGCAAAAATAAAAGTACATGCTGCATCTGGGAAGCGCAGCATAAGCTAACATGGAAAGTGACCATAACAAGCTTTGCATGGCATTGGTGTGTGCTTTATATTGTCCAAATTTTGAGAAAATCCTCAAGAATTTCTACATCTGGGTCCTGAAAGCTGGTGATGTGATCCCACATCACAGGCTGACACCAGATCCTGGCAACCCTATTGAAAATCTGCTGGAGTTCTTGCAAAAAGTCCATGTACAGGGTTTTGGGAACTACTCTGCACGTGTGGCCATGTGTGCCATGCCCTAATCTCCTACCTCATTTTCCATGTCACATTACAGTATAAGCGATCTACTTGTGTTTGAAGTTGCAATATGCTGCACACCAGTACTCCTTCATCCTGAGGATGGAGGTGGCACAATTTACAGGTGAGGAGAGCCTAGATTTACAGTCTTGTAACAAGACCTTCAGGAATTTTTGTGAGTTTTCTGAAAGATAAAAAGGCTTAAATAACTTCTTTTGAAGCTGCACTTTTTTTTTTTTTTTTTTTTTTTTTTTTTTTTTTTTTTTTTTGCGGGACTGGGGTTCAAACTCATGACCTTGTACTTGCGAGACAGTCACTTGTGCCACAGAGCTATCACCCCAGCCCCTGCACATTTTTTTTCTTAATTTTAAGTTGGTAAAAGGTTTCACTACACAGTTCAGACTCTAGTGCTCCTCCTGTTCCCACCCTCCCCAGCACTGGGATTACAGGCTTGTGGCCACTTCCGTACTCCGTAGCAGCCTCCACGAACCCGAGGGCGGGGTCAGCATGGCATGCGGTACCCGGGAGAAGCTGCACTTTTTAAAAGTATAATTTTAAAATCTCGAGTTCCTTGTCCCCTTTTTTACCTAGTCTTTCTTTTATGCCACTTCAGTTTTTCTCTTGCAATTGATTCTACAGTTCAAAATAAAGCCAAGGCCAGTCACAGAACCAAAGCTTGAAGCTTGGTCGTCCAGCAGAGGGAAACCTAGACCTCCGTTAGCTAAGAGGCCAGGCTAATTACCACCCTGAAACCTCAGCCTTGCTCGCCTCCATCATTGCCATTTCTCAAGAAAACATGTCTTTTCACAAGCCCAGAGAAAATCTGTGTGGACACTGCTGAAGTACTGGAAATGGTACAAGAGACCTTCCACTAAGTGATATGTCCCAAGCTGCACCTCAATGGAAGAGTATTTAGCTACCACACAGGACAGTCTCAGTTCCAGGCGCAGCACCAAGAAAAGAAGACCTATTCCATTTGTAAGCAAAGAAGCTGAAGCAGCGGGTCGATAGTAGAATCAGCAAGAAACATTAAACAAGACACCAAAATCCCAAGAAAAATAAAGTGTCTTCATGTTCTTGGAGTTACATATCACTTGATACAAGCACTGTGTGCTAGGTACTATGCCAATTGCTTTTTTACCTACTGATTAATGTTCGAAGAAGTCTACGAAGTAGAAGTCACTGTCTTTCCCACTTAACAGATAGGAAACCTGAGCCTCAAAGAAGCTAAAAGAATTTGCCTGCTCATATAGGGAGTAAGTGATAAAATAAGGATTAAACCTCCAATATCATTAATGCAGAGCCCCACCCATGTTCAGCATGCTATATTGTCTTCTTTTAAGAGATATCAACAGCTATTATTCAGGGGAAAATAAGATCAGGAACTATTGTCAACCAGGAAACAAGAGCTTAGGTTAGTTTCTGAACAATACATATATTTAGAAAGGTTTTTAATACATCACCTAAAATAATCTCTACCTTTTGAGGTGTTGGGGATAGAAGTGAGGCTTTAGGCATGCTAGGCAAGTGCTCTATCACTGAGCTACATGCAGAACCCCTTCCTGTACATTTTGTTTTGAGAAAGTGTCTCACTAAATTGTCCAGGTAAACCTAGCGTTTATTATCTTTCATGCCACCCTTCATGAAATACTGCTTCATGAAATATTTTAAAAGCTTGGTCTCAATCAGACCCCCATTAAGCAGCCACTTAATAACTCCACTGCCAAGTGTTTCTTGGTTTACATTGCTTTAATGAATGGAGCTTTAAAAGAACATGACAGCGGTACGGGGAAATAGCTCAGGGGCACAAGTGCCTGCCTGGCAAGTGCAAGATCCTGAGTTCAATCCCCAGTTCTGAATGAATAAATAAATAAATAAATAAATAAATAAATAAGATTACATAGCATAAGGCAGGTGTCAAAGACCAAGAGAGCCTTTTAGGTGCCATAGGGGAAATAGCCCTATATGTATAAGAGAAGCTAAGTAAAGTGGAAGGATTTATGACTATAATTATTGGGCTGCTCAGAGGCTAGAACAAGAGCGCCATCTCTTGATATTTTATTCCTCTAATAGATCCCCAAGCTTATCTTGCCAGGATAGAAAAGCTTTTTTTTTTTTTTTTTTTTTTTTAAACTGGCTGAGTATAACTCTTAAGCCTTGAGTGCTGGTCTTTCATTATTGCTTTCATATCTGGATCACCTGGGTAGTCTCTAAGGTCACCTGCACTGTTTTATATTTCATTCCAAGGAGGACTGAATCCCCTCACATTCAACACCTTATGGAGGAAAAGCCAACAAGGAGGATCCCTTATGTGCCCACGTGAAGACCTTCTGGGAATAACTTATAAGCCTTGCTTATCCTCTCCAGGAGGCATGTTTAGAAGATTGAAGTACTAACTGCCCAAGTATGGTCATTAAATACTGGTTATGCTTATCAACTTGCCACACTATATCACATAAATGTGTGCAATTTAAACAATAAGTCAGGAGTGGTGAGGGCACAACTGTAGTCCCAGCAATCCAGGAGGCTGAGGCTGGAAGACAGCAAGTCAGACTAGCCTGTCACTTAATGACTCAGTGAGACCCTGTCTCAAAATAAGAATACATAAAAGAAAGGTCTAGGGCAGTAGCTTGTATGTGTGCATATGCATGTGTGCGCACACAGATGTGGGTGAGTGTGTGTATGCATATGTGTAAGAGTGTGTATGCATTTGAGGCAAATTTGAGGCAAGGTCTCACTATAGTTGTTTAGGATGGACTTCAACTTGCTTATGTAGCCCAGGCTGGCCTCCAAGCCATAGCAGTCCTCCTACCTCAGCTTCCTGAGTGCTGGGATTACAGGCACATGCCACCACAAATGACAGGACTGTAGCTCTGTGTGGAGGCTTGCATTCAATTTCTAGTACTATGGTAGTAAAAATAATAGTAACAATTTTCAAATCCCACAAGATTTTTGATAAACATTGACAAGATTATTCTAAAATTTATTTGTCAAAACAAAGGAGCTAGATTTAGCTAGATCCAGCTAATTTTTTTCAAAAGGATAACAAAGTGGGAAAAATAAATCCGCTAGCTTTCAAAACTCATTAAGTAATTACAGTAATGAATAATATGTGGTATTAGTGCAGGGAAAGACATAGAGATATGAGGAATGAAATAGAGAATCTAGAAAAAAAACCCATACAAGTACACGTGTCCCTCAATATCTTCAAGAAGTTGTTCCCAGGATTTAGATACCATATATACCAATATCTATAAATAACCATATTCTTGGATGCTTTATATATGAGTACAATAACTCTATATAACCTATACACAAGCTGCTGTACATTTAAAAACATTTCTAAATAATTTATACTAATGAATAAAATGGGAATGTTATCTCAATAGTTGCTATAGGGGCCCGGCAGGATGGCTCAGTGGTCTAAAGCGCCTACTTGGGAAAGCTTGGGCGGCTTCAGGGACTGCAGTTCGATCCCCGGCACCACATGTTGCACCAGCCCTGCCCTCAGGGCAGGCTGAGCCGGCCAGAAAAATAAACAAACAAAAGTTCTGAAACAAGAATAAAATAAAGTAAAATAAAAAATTCAAATAAATAAATAAATAAATAGTTGCTATAATACATTCTTTAAGAAATAACCGGTGAAGATATAGTTCAGCAGCATAAGCACCAGTCTGGCAAGTGCAAGGTCATGAGTTCGATTCTCAGTATCAAAAAAAAAAAAAAAAAAAAAAAACAGAAGAGAAAGAAAGTGTTATGGTTTATGTCTAGTTGTCCCCCCAAAGCCTCATGGAGTCATTGGGCGGGGACTTCTAGAGTTTGAGACTTGATCCGTGATCCCTGGGATTATGGGTTTTAGTACTGATGGGATTATGGGTGGAAGTACTTCTGGGATTATGGGTGTAGCCTAGGGCGGGAGCTAAAGCGGAGAGCCTGAATGTAATATAAAGAGAAACAGAGAGACAGACTAGAGC
>PVJA010050963.1:0-13048 GCA_004027025.1 Myocastor coypus | reverse complement strand
AAAAAAAAAAAAAAAAAAAAAAAAAAAGAAAGAAAGAAAGAAAGAAAGAAAGAAAGATAAAAATAAGATAAAAGTTGATGTTTTACTTCCAATATCTCTCTGGGAATATTCTAGCTGGCTACTGGAATGCTCTATTGGCTCTTGACCAGGTTGGAGAACAATGTGCCTAAAAGGTGAGGGTGTGACTGAGATCAAGACCCCTCCACCCAGCTACTCTGGAAGCAGAGGTCTCTGTGAGTCATTGTACCTCCTGCTGCCTCCCTGCTTCTGTGAACACAGTACCCATTGTTACCACAGCTAATTACCAGTCTCCTGGGGAGCAAGAGTTGGTGTTGCTGTTACAAGAACAGTTTATGCTATGCTACACAAGCTCCTTATTCATGTAATAATTACAGCATACTCATCTTAAATGTTTCGCAAGTGTTCTGTTTGGATAACTCTGGTAAGATTAAGTAAGTTTCTCACTAACATTATTGCTCACAAACACCAAACACAACTGATTGAGATTTTTGTGTGTGTCTTGAGTTACCAACATCTTCAACCTTATGTTTTTTTTACATATAAAACAATCTTCCTTGGGCCCGGTGGAATGGCTCAGTGGTCTAAAGCGCCTTCTTGGGAAAGCTTGGGTGGCTTCAGGGACCGCAGTTCGATCCCTGGCACCACATGCTGCGCCAGCCCTGCCCTCAGGGTGGGCTGAGCCAGCCATAAAAATGAGTGAATAAACAAACAGAGGCTCTGAAACAAGAAAAAAATTTAAAAAACAAACAAAAAATAAAACAATCTTCCTGTGAGACAGTATCTGTTGTTTCTAACTGCTTAAGCAATGTAATTGATTTCAGTGCTAAAGGACAGTCTTTATAATGGTGAGGAGTGAGCCACCAGAGCTGGCCACAATAGTGATAGAAAATAGGGTGGCAAAGAATCTTCCCCTTAGAACTCTGAAGGAACTGAAATTTTTGTTTCATCCAACCTGATGATTGGCAGTAGGCCCGTGCTGGCAAGAAACAGGCATCACATGGCTGTAGTTCTGCTTTGCAAAAGGTCAGTGGGAAGCACAAACCCTGGCCTGTGTTAAGCGGCTGTGTACTCAAGTCCCACGACACGTGCTTCAGGACTCATTACGCAATGCAGCAGCCTGATTAATGACTTCTTGCACAAGAAGTTTCTCCTTACCCTGCTCAGGCATCCTGGAAATGATTAACACCGTGACATAATTCTGCTCCTACAAAGATGGAGAGCCAAATGCTGCCTCAGAATAAAGTGCTTTGAAAATAACTAAGTATGGTTTTGGCTTCATAACGTGAATAAAAACTGTTTGAAACAACTGGATGAAACAAAAGAACCTATTTGGGACTGTTTTTAAGAGTGGGATTTTTGGGCCAGCCAGATAGCTCAGCAGATTAAAGTGCCTGCTTTGGCAGATGCAGGGAACGGGTTTTGATCCCAGGACTGCTATGCAGGCCCCACCCCTGAACCAGGGAATAAGACTGGGTGTGGTGATGCATGACTGTAATCCCAGTGGTTGGGAGGCTGAAAAGAGGAGGATTGCTAGAGTCCAATCTACATAGTGAGGCCCTGTAGACCCTATACTAAATACAAAAAAAAAAAAAAAAAAAAAAAGTGGGATTTTCCTGAGACTGGTTCATGTGAAAGCACTCTTCTGTGTACTGACTTTACCTTTTGCATATTCTAGTTTGCTATTGAAAGTGTTGGGTTTCTATGTTGTTTTTTTTTTTTTTTTTCAGTGCCCCTTCTGATATATCTGTCATGTTCCCACACAGTAGTAAGTTACATGGTGACTGAATACATATAAGTAAAAGAATAAATGAAAACATTGCATTTGGATAGATGTTTGAACCCACCAGTGCAGTGCCATCTTTACATGCTGGATGCTTTAGGACTCTTTCCTGTGACTGACAGGTGCACCAAATGTGGAAGAACTGAGAGCAGCGTCCTTGGGGATGATGGAAACAGGCTTTCCTCGCTGTAGGGACACAGCCATCAAGGACAGCCTCTTGGGTGGCTCTGTCCTATAGGCCTGTCCTTGTAGAAAAGTTCCATCTGGTGGCAGTTCCCAGCCCTGTGCTCACCACCAGAAAGGAGGGCCACACTCTTACTTAGTTCCAGCTCAGATCTCACGTGAGGCTTTGGATGGACCTAGTTAAAATCATAAAAGGGGTAGTGCTGTCCCAACTGAAATACTGCAGAGCAGCCAGTTCCAGCAACCTTCCTCAAGATGCCCCACTTGCCCATGTTGTCTCCTACTGCAACGGAATTGGCTGTGCCTTGCTCTGTAAGTGCCATTTCAGAACTCTCCAGCAGCTGTGCCAGCTCCAAGTCCAGATCATGAGATCAGATGTGGCTGCCGCACTGTTGAGCTGCCTGTGCCCACTGAGGGAGAGAACCTGCTGCTGTCGGGGACATGCACACCAGGCGCTGCCCACTGTTCTCTACATAATGGAGAGGGGCTCACCAGGCTAGGGGAGCTCAGACACCCATTGGAGGCCTTGTTTTCCAAAGGCACAAGCACCTCAGCCCATCTCCCTGTGGAGACTTACTGACAATTCCCCCATGAAGGAATATGACAGGCACTTCTGGCTGGAGTCTTCTCCATTGCACTGTTCATACACCACCTCATGATTGTTCATGCAGTTGTAGAGGTCCTAGGGATTGTCATGGGCTAAGAACAGACCCCTCTAGTCCTCCTTGGATTTCTGTAAGTGTAAGGCAGGGAGTTTATCTAATATTTAATTGACATGCAGTAGATTGGGTGGACTGTGGCCTTCCTGGGAGGAAATGACTTACAGGAACTGAAGGGCTACACCTCCCTGACCTCAAGGGCATAGACTAGCCAGGAAAGCTGAGAGCTCGTATGCTGCCAGGGAGCTGCAAGTAAGGACACTGTTAACACTTGCATCTGATATTCTGGTTTAGGGAACCCATAGCTGACTCAAGCAAAACTTGCAGGAAAAAGAAAATCTATAGACCTGGATCTCAGGTGTTCTCTGGGGTCTGTGTTCTTATTTCTTTTGCTCTGCCTTGGCTACCCAGCAGCTCCCAGCCTCCTGCCCCTTTAGTGTACATAGGCCTGGGTTGGGTGACCTATGATGGGCAGCTATCTTCTGGACTCTGACTGGTATCCCACCACACTTAGCTTCTTTTCCAGCTGGCTATGCAAGAAGGTTGGCCAGCCTGTATTCCTGTGTCTCTAGATTCTAAGTGAATTTCTTTGTTCCATCCTGAACTCAGCATGGCCAGAACCCTAGTGCGGGGCTGGCAGACCCCAGGAAACTACTCATCTCTTCCATGTTATTATCGCTGTTGCCACCAACAGAACTAATTTGCTTGGTTCAGATACACCATTTTCTCAATGCCATGGAACTGTGGAATCTCACAAAGTACCATTCTGTTTACCCTAAATCATCTTTTAAGCCACCATGTTTATCCCTCTGTGTATTTTCTCAGATGACCAATGTTCTGCCTGTCTGGTATTGGACTCAGAATTCTCAAGAAAACGGAAACCCCTTCTTTCCAATGTTTTCTGAACTATTTTGCCATTTCTGCTGCAATAAGACCAGGCAACGCAAGGGAACATTTCCTAGATAGCGTATCGATTTCCTAAATAAGAACCCTAAAAGGAAGGGTACAAGGTGGTTTTCCTTCTTGCGAACAAGTTGCATGACACAGAAGCTGTGTCAGATTAGATCACCCACAGTGGGGCCACATGTTTCTGTGGGGAGAAGATAGAGAATACAGAATGGAAGACAGGAATTTGCCCATGCGTACTCTTCCCAAGACCTCAGCTCCCATCCTTCCTTCCTAAGAAATAACAGTGGCCTCCTTTTTTGGTGCTTCTGGTAGTTCCACGTGTTGGCTATTGTAGACAGGGCTGTGAAGGGCTGAGCATGATGTCCTGTGGCATTCGGGCAACATCCTGTCCAAAGGTCCTGTTTTCTGTCTTTCCCAGTAAACTTTGCACATCTTATCACCAGTGCTCAGGTTAGCCTTGGGGAATGCTGGCACCTGTGCCAGGCTCCATGCAAAACCCTAGAGGTGCTTAAACGTGGACTTTTGGTCAATTCTAGGGACCCAAGTTCCCACCCTCAGCAACCTCCTACCACTATCACCCAGCTTCCTCTCAGGGCCTACGTGCAGGCCCTGATGAAATGCAGAGCTACATCCTGGAAAGAAGCAGATAAGCTGCTGGCTATGCTTAGGTTTCAAATGACCCCCACTGTGGTCTGTGGAGCCCTGTGTCATAATTTCACCCAGGATGGTTTCTGCTGCCTCTTTCCCCAAGGAGGATGGTGTGTGTACGTGTGTGTGGTTTGTTTTGGGTAATTGGTTTGGAAAATACAGAGGCCCAGAATAGGAGCTCCCACTCTCTCTTGCTGTTCCCTCTGGTCCCACACCCTTGGCACACAAGCTGTGCTGGGAAGTGGCCAGGGCCCCTTATATCCAAGGGCTCCCAGAAGCTCCCTTATCCTCTGCCCGTGAAAGGGCTGTGAGCCATCTGCACGGCTTATCCATGTCATAAAACCTCAAACTACTGTCATAGCCATTTAATCCATAGTCTCTCTTGCAGAATTCTTCAGACTTGTATGAGAAGAGTGATATTTAGGATCCAGGTTACTCAAGAGACAGAGCACTCTGATAGACGCTAAAAATAGCAAGGGCTGTGGCTGGGGAGCCGGACCTTCTACTGCCCCACACTCTGTCCCCACCTGCAGGCCTCCCACCTCAGAGGACCGTGTGAGTGCAGCAACCCACTTGCTAATACCACTCCCAGCAAGCAGGCGAGTGCTGCCTGTTAGCCAGTTACTCATAACAGCTTTCCAGCCTGAGGTGGTGCTTTAGGGCACCAACTGCCTTTCCATAGAAAAGTGTGAGTCACTGTGAGGCCGGCCACAGGGGAGGGCGCTCAACCCAGAAGGGAGAGGGGGGCCTTTTTATAGCTTTCAAGCAGTTTTTCTTTCCCATAAGTTAATTTTTATCTTAAGAGCTCAGATAGGGTTGGATGGCCTTTTAATAAGAAATCTATTTAAATACAAGGGATTGTTTGAACTGCTTTGTTGAAAGTCAAGGACATCTGTGTGATTCTCAGTGTATAAATAGCCTATATTAGCAGTCACTTAATAGGCATTAGCATGACTGCAACTGTTTTGGTTGCATTCCCTGAACACCACTTCTAAAAACAAAGAGCACACCTCATGGGCTCCCTGGATGCTGCAGTGAGGGTCAGGGGAGCCCTGGGACACCAGCGCTCAAACAGATGAGAGGGGCAACCTAATGCTATTCTGGTTTCCTGACCTAGGAAAATAATCTAAAAATAGACTTGAATGAGTACAACCTGCAAAAAATAAGTTGTCAGCTTCTTTTTTACTCCTGCTGAGTTGAAAACAAAGCTGTCAGCGACTTTTGCAGGTTGAGAACTCTGTATCCCTTCTTATTTTAGAGAAAGCTTCTTCAAGGGACTGTAGTTGAAACCTTTTGTATCTCTAGGTGTCAGTAAATCGCCATATGCTGTTCTAGACGTTCACAGCCTGCTGAGACCTACCTGCCTACTGCCAAGGAGCGCTCACTGCCCCTTAGGACAGCATCCGGCCCCACACAACCCACAGGCTGGGCCTTTCTCAGGCAGCTGAGAGAGCACAACAGATGGGGCCTAGAGCAGAGGAAAGGGAGTGAAGAGGTGAGCCCTGCACTTGTTGGCTTGGATGGCCACAACCAGAGCTCTGGACTTTGAGGAGATGCGTGAAGAGCTCAGAGCTCAGCCTTCCCAGCCGGGTTCTTGGAGCTCTGCTCAGATGGTTCAGGCAACCTTGGAGCAAGATGATCAAGAGCAAATACATCTGTACTAAGCCTGTGTGGAATTCTTTATCATGTTTTACTGAACAATACAGTCAACTGCTTGCCTAGAATTACCTAAAATTTTATAAGTAACCTAGAGAGGATGTGCTATGTTTTATGTTGTTTTGTTGTTTTGTGTAAGGAATCCTGGAGTCAATCCCTGTAGACACCAAAGTATGACAGAGTTTAATGCCACATGTGTATAGGAGAGAGCCTCAGTTAACAGCACCCTTGTGAGGTGACTCTACATGGTAAGATGGGGGTAGTGGTTGATTGACTGTGTCAACATGAGAAGTTTAGAAGCTTAACTGAATTGGCTCAGTAAGTCTGCATCCTAGGGTATAGATGACATAAAAAGAAAAGGAGGAAGGACAGAAGTTTCCATTCTTGGGAAGAGCTCTAGTCTTCATCTTTAGCTTGGATACCATCTTCTGGCTTCTAGTATAAACTCTTTGGCTTCTGCCCTAGGTTCTTCAGCCTCGTGGCATAGCCTCATCAGCTTCTGCTGCAGACTCATTGGCCTCCTGATAAGAACTTGCACATAACACTGTAGTGAGCTCCAGACCGAATCCTTCAGTTTCCAGTGTGCAGACACCCTCTGCATGCTTCCTCTGTGGCTTACCGTTGTAAGCCAATCTTGTCATTTCTTTTACATTTGTACATCTTGGGTTATAACTGTTTCTCCAGCAAAACCCTCACAAAATTTTGGTGCCCTGATTTAGGGTTAGGACACAAAAGAAGGAAAGAGGGTTCTCCCAAGCCTGGAACACCCTTTGGAGCTAGGCGGAGCCAGCTGGTGTCTAGAGGAATCAAAGAAGCCCAGGTCCCAATATGTACCAGCACTGCTCTGTTGAGTCATCTAAGAGGCTAGAGGCAGAGGGGTCTACCAGCTAAGAAGGGAAGCGTAGATGACTGTAGGAGTCCCATTTAGGTCCTCATTTTGATCCAAGAAGTCAGTATTTGTAATCCCAAAGTTATGTCATTGGAATCTCAACAAAGTAATACCAATCTACCACTTCCCATGCAACCCATGGCAAAAGTAACGACACTAAAACATATTTATAACTACTAGGGAGTCAAGGAGCTCTAAGTCCAGCCACAAAGATGGTTCTCTGCCAGGCGTGGTGGCGCACGCCTGTAATCCCAGCACTTGGGAGGCTGAGGCAGGAGGATTGGTGCGAGTTCGAGACCAGCCTGGGCTACAAAAGTGAGCTCAAGGCCAGCCTCAACTGCATAACGAGACCCTGTCTCAAAAAGACAAAAAAAAAAGATGGTTCTCTGGAACAAAGAGAGCAATCCAAGGGCTCACCCGGCTTTATTCAGTGGAGGAGTGGATTGAGGAGGAAAGACTGAGAATTGTGGGAGGTAGGTGAATACTGTGAGCTGAGCTAGGTGGGGTTCCTACATTTACCTCTGCAGAGGATATGCAGAGAGAGTGATCTGCATAAGGCTATTTAGATAGTATCTAATGTTTTGGGTAGTCTGGTGCTTCAGCTTTGATGCAATCTTTCAAGTCCCAGGAAGTCATAGCCTCTGTCTGGAGGCTCCTTCCCAGCTGGCAGCGAGGAGCATAGGCTCTTCTACCTGTCACGTCTTGGCTCACATTAAGGAGCAGCAGGTATAGGGTACCAGGGAGACCCACCTTCAAAGACTATCACCAACACCTCAGCTAGACCAATATACATTGCTTAAGGCCAACTGAGGATAAACAAAAGTCCTAGCCAGCTCTTACATATCAATACAAGGAAATAGGGCCAGACTCAGTCAAAATAGAGACAGTTGCTCTTCCTTCAAGGAGAGCTGGTCAGGTGGTCCTCCACAGATGACACTTTCCAATCCATGGGAGACTGCTATCTTAGTTACTTTTCTTATGGGTGAGATGAAATACTGAACACCCATAACTGTGCCAAACAATCAGTGAACTAATTTAGTAATCACACCCTAAATGTGTGCTTACACACCTAATCCCAGAATCACACATTCCAGCGCCCCAAGAGGCTGAGGAGAGGAGTGCACGTTCAGGCTCAGCCTGGGCAACTCTGTGACGTAGTGAGAGCAAGCAGGTCTTGAAATAAAAAACAGAAAGAGGCTGAGCTGTAACCCCCGACAAAGAGCAGGAGTTCTGTAATCAGTGCCACAGGGCCACCCTGCAAGTATAGAGGCCCTTCACACGGTGTTCAACAGCAGGTTTGGCCACCCTGCCATTCTGACCATTGCAATGAAACTGGCCCTGGGCAGGCTCCTGGTTGTGGTTGGGTACTTAAGAATTCCACGGAGGAGGGCAGGTGGTGTCTGCTTGCCTGGGCTCCTGTGTGTCCTCTGGGTAAAAGGATGGACATTGATATAAAGGGCCTATAAGTGGGCAAAGTACACAGTACACAGTAGGAGGCCAACTGTGCGAGCTGTCAGTTTGCCATCACTTTTCCTGATAGGCTGTGCCCAAATGTAGAGCATGCACCTGTGTGTGTGTGTGTGTGTGTGTGTGTGTGTGTGTGTGTGTGTGTGTGAATTAGCCATGGCTAGCTGGGTTGGTAGGCCTCTGAAGGCCAGGTAGAGGATGGTGGGACCAACCTGGGCAGCCGTCCTGACCCCACCTCAGAAATGACATAGAGGAGCATGTGTCTGTCAGCACCTGAGAGCAACAGACTCACACACACACACACACAAACACACACACACACACACACACATTCTGACAAGCCGTGCACAAATGTGCATGCACACAGCTGTGAACACATATGTCTTCCCCCCCCCCCCAACACCTCCCACTTAGGGCTGCGGATTTGCCTGGTGCATTCTGACTTGTCATGAGCATTCCTCCTCATCACTTTCCTGGGGCACCATCGTACCTAGCTCCCCCTGCACAGGCCTGTGAAGGATTCTGAGTCACACTGTCGCTGCCACAGGCTTGGCTCAGGCTGTGCAGGAGAGGCACCGCTGTTACTGCCTGGGCTCCAACCACATCAGACGATGAGTGAGCGCCCAGCTCTGCAGCCACCCGAGTGGATACAGATGCCCAAGTCCCTGTCTGATCATTGGGTAGCGCACTTGCTTTAATTTGTGTCTTTGTTAATTATTGTTCCTGTGAAGCTTTCCAGTTTACCCTGTACAGCATATAGGCCTACTGTTAACAGTCTGTGTACACTTGTTGGCCTTCACAACCTGAGCCCTGTTGTAGAAACCAGTTCACACAGACAGGCCACAGTGTATTCAAACTAGCAATTTGTAAAATGAACACACTTAGGTAGAGAACAGTTCTGAACTTGGGACCTTAGTACTGTTCCAGGGTTTATATGTATGAAATCTGATAATACATGATGAATGTTTACATTTAAAATGTATCACAATAAAAGACATTGCCGTTCATCTCCCTCAGAATCCTCCCCTCACTTTGCTGGTTTCATAATTCTTGCTGCTTTCGGAAGCAGCGCTGGTCTTTACAAGGTGAGATCAAAAATACAATGAATGGTGCTGCTGATGGGAAGCCAGGCTTGAAATAACATGTGCTGCGCGCTTACTCACCTTACTGGATCTGCTTCCACATGGCTGCTGGCTCTTCACCAGGGCCAGAGGTGAGGCTTGGGAAAGTGATGGGAGTATGGGGTGTCACAGTTGACACTGTTCACAGAGGGGCTCTGGTCTGAAGAGCTGTCCTTCCCTGCCCCTCCTCCACGCTGGTGCCTGCTGCTATGAGGTGAGCTGCTGTCTTCCACCAGGCCTGCCTTCCTTGGAGCCAGCCAAGTACAGACTGGAAATGTGACCAGAGTAAATCTCTGCTCCTTCAGGTGGGGGTATCAGGTATTTTCCTCATTGACATGGAAAGTGACTAAGACAAAAAGTGGGAACTTAGTCACTTTAGGACATTGAGGCAACTATGACCATACAACTCAAGAAACAAAAGATCTGTTCTCTTATCTATCTGTCATCTATCTATCATCTACCTACCTACCTACCTACCTACCTACCTACCTACCTTCCTACCTACCTATCTACCATCTATCTATTCCTGGGGACTGAATTTAACACACCTTAAGCAAGTGCTTTTTCCTCTGAGCTGTACTCCTGCCCAGTGTAACAGTTTTGGAGTGTTCTGTTACAAAGCAGACAACTAACCTGGAAGTCATCTGTTGAAAAGCTCCTTATTGAACACCTGCCTGTGTGAGGTTCACATGTCTTAGGCTTTTTGGTTACACCATTGTCTTAATTACTCTTCTATCATTGCTGGGACAAATACCCGACACTCAAAATGAAGGAAGGAAAGGTTTATTAGCTCACAGTTACTGGAGGTTTCAGTCCATACTCGGCTGGCCCAAGGCTGAGTGGAACAGGGCAGAGAGCATCCAGTTCATGGTGGCAGAACAGCAACAGTATGGTGGCAGAGGCAGCCAATCAATCAAAGCAGCAGAGCAACAGCTCTGGTCTGTCTCTCTGTCTCTCTTTATATTCCTATCAGGCTGTCTGCCTTAGGATATCCACCCTAGACGACACCCACAGTCTCAGCCCTACTCAGACTGATAATCCCATCAATACTAAAACACATAATCCCAGTGACTCATGAGTCAAGTCTCAATCTACAGAAGTCCCCACCCAATGACTCCATGAGGCTTTGGGGGGACAACTAGACATAAACCATAATATTCTGCCCCTCAAGCCCCAAAGTCTCATACATATCCCTTTTTACAAAAGACATTTTAGTCCATCTGGAAGAGTTTCCAAAGTCCCAATAGTTTCAGCATTGCTGAAAAGTCCAAATCCCAAGTCTCCAAGATCCAAGGCAAACTCTGAACTGTGAGCCCCTGTACAATAGAAGAGCTAAACATATCCAACATTCAAAGGCATAAGATAAACATTACAATTCCAAAAGTTGCAAACAACAGGGTAATACAAAACACTTGGGACCAACACATGTCCAAAATCCATCAGGGTAAACATTAAATCCCATAGTTCCAACTGGACCATCTGAAGCAGTCTGCACTGAGTTGTAAGTTCCATGCAACTCCACTCCTACAGCATTCTTGGTGGTAATTCCCATGGCTTCTTTCTTAGGCCACATTCCTGGCTTTTCCAAACTTCTGGGATTTCCACTGAATTGGCTTCTCACTCTCTGCTTCACACACTGCCCTCTCAGGGGCACACTGCCTGGCCTCCCAGGACTTCTTCTGAAATCAAGGTGGAAACCTTAACCTCAGACCTCCCACATTCTGCATACACCTATGTGGATGATGCCAAGGTCTGCTGCCATTTGGAGCAGTAGCTGGGCTTCCCTCTCTCTTGGCTGAAGGGATCAAGGGCCTAGATCGCTGAGCACTCTGACTCTGATTCTGAAAAACATATTCTCCATGTGGGCGCCATTTTGGAACCTGGTTTGGCCGCTGCCGCTACTGGGTCTCTGCGGCTTTCTTCTCAAGGCAAAGCCTCTCTCCCTTGCAATTCTGAGGCTGCAAAGAGTGGAGAGCTGCCACCTCTTGTGATGCCCTCAGGCCATCCTTTTGATTCTCTGGTTCCTTCCCAGCAATGTAGCACCTTTTAGCTCCATCTTTGCAGTCCACGGCTTTCCTGATGCTTCCTTTCTGGTCAAACTCACACTTTAGATCATCCTTTGCTCTTTGCTCTTGATTTTCAACATAAATGTGGCTAAAAGCAACCAATAACAACCACACCACCACCCCAATAGTTTGCTGCTTTGAAATGTCTCTTGACAGATTAATCAGTCTGCCATGCTTAATCTCAGTCTTAGACAAAGTCTCTGGGCACGAGCAAAATTCCGTAAGACTTTCAGCCAATCCATAGCACAAATCATCTGGAGTCCATTGACCAATGCTGTCCTTTTTCCCAGCAGAAACCTCCTCAGCCTGGTCTTTACAGGCAGGCCTTTCAGTCTTCTGGACTGAGCTCTGACCATAATCTCCCAAGCTGAACAGCTGAAGCCATTCTAGTGCTTTGCTTTTAGGCGACATCTTTGAACCTTTCCTATCTCTTCCCGTAAGCCATTCCCAAGAGCTTGTAATCTACAAGGTCAGGTTAGCCAAAGCAACGACCCCACTTCTCTGGTACAAAATTCTGTCTTAGTTACTCTTCTATCATTGCTGGGACAAATACCCGACACTCAAAATGAAGGAAGGAAAGGTTTATTTAGCTCACAGTTTGTGGAGGTTTCAGTCCATACTCAGCTGGCCCAAGGCTGAGTGGAACAGGGCAGAGAGCATCCAGTTCATGGTGGCAGAACAGCAACAGTATGGTGGCAGAGGCAGCCAATCAATCAAAGCAGCAGAGCAACAGCTCTGGTCTGTCTCTCTGTCTCTCTTTATATTCCTATCAGGCTGTCTGCCTTAGGATATCCGCCCTAGACGACACCCACAGTCTCAGCCCTACTCAGACTGATAATCCCATCAATACTAAAACACATAATCCCAGTGACTCATGAGTGAAGTCTCAATCTACAGAATTCCCCACCCAATGACTACATGAGGCTTTGGGGGGACAACTAGACATAAACCATAACAACCATAAACACAATATGAAGAGTCCTTCCCTGGCTATGCGTGTGTTCTCCAAGGCAGGTCTGTGCATTGGGCAGGGGGATAAATGCCTGGGCTGGTGCCCTGAAGGCCTGGGGGCCTGGGGACCTGGGGACCTGGAGGCAGCGTTGCTGACTCCTCTCTCTGTCCCCTTCTGCAGCTATGATCAGGTCACATAGAGCTGATGGCAGTCACATGAATGTCCTGACTTCCTCTCCTGGTCCACAGGATCAAATGGGCTTCTTGTGTGTTTTTTTTTTTTTTTCTCAATTTTTTTATTGTTTAAATTTAACAATGGTTATATTACATATTTTCATCATCAGATCAGTTTAGATTAATACATATAGGTATATAAGATTGATCGAACAATTAAACATTAACTTTTCTAAATCCACATTACTTTTTTTTTTTCTTTTCCCCTTTCTTTTCTTTGAAAGTTGACATATTGCAAATTGTCCTCACAATCATTCTACAGAGTACAGTGTGTGGGCATGACCCACCTCCCTATTTATGTTGCTTAGAAAAAAAAAAAAAGGAAAGAATATATTTCTCTTTGGACTAAGAGGAAGCAGATACATACACAGTCAAAGGTTTTGCAACTGCAGTGGGCTACCAGTGAAGTTTGTGATGTTGGAGGCTATTGAATCTAAGCCTCCTAAAGCTCATCTCACCAATCT
>PVJA010050962.1:0-13055 GCA_004027025.1 Myocastor coypus | reverse complement strand
GGATTGGGGTTCAAAGTCATAACCCTGCACTTGCCAGGTAGGCACTTGTGCCACAGAGCTATTTCCCCAAGCCTGCTAGTCATTTTTTTTTTAGTCATTTTTTTAAAGTCAGTTATTATTGAAAAGTTTGAGCAAGACATTCCTAGACACCCTTTGGAGATTGTGAAGGGCCTGGAAATAATAAGGATGGCAGTGGACATGCTAATTTGTAAATTTCCCATCTGTGTGGCGCCATGCTTGAGGAAGTTTTATGTACCCCCCAAATCTCTTGTCCTCAGGGTCTGTGGGACAGACTTTATTAAAGTTTCCCCATGTCCAAGGCTCTATTTTCAGGTTCAGGACAGTAAGTCCTTTTCCCCTTGAATTGTGCTGCTGTACGTGGTTTGGGCCAAATTAAATATGGACAAAGCACTCACGCCTGGTGAAAACATTCATCACTCGTGCTGGACCTTCCACCCCTCTCTGCCTCTGCCGTGTCACTTGTGGTAACATGTGAAGGTCTCAGAATCATACAGTGGTCACTGCTCCTCATGCGGGGGTCTCTGAGCGACTTCAGTGAGCAAACAGGTGCTTGTTAATTTGCAGGGAACGAGTGACAGAAGGACAAACTGAAGTTTCCTTATGTTATGCCATAAGATAGTAGGGCTGCTGGTTATACAACATGACCTGTCCTGACTAACACAGCCTCGTTCATCCTTTGCAAAGGCTCCCGGTGACATCTTGTCACCGGGGAAAGTGAGACCCAGACCAAGATTCACAGAAAGGAGTTCAGCCACTCACCAAGTGTCGTTTCTTTGCACCAAAGCCAGACCAACTATTGCATAATTCGATTCAAGTCTAGAAATGTATTAGTGGTGACACTTAAGAACAACAACAAAACCCCACCTCAACACACACAGGATGCCACAGAGAATTCATCCCTCTTTTCAAATAAAACAAACATCTTGTGCCTGCCAGCGGCCCTGCTGTCCACACACAAGGGCTTTACTAGTTAGCAACAGCAAGCGATCAGGTCCTTGAGATTCTGTTAGCATCTTTCAATTTGGAGATACCCAAGAAAATAATTATGCGATTCTAAAGTATCTCCTAATGAGATTGTTCTCCAGGAGAGCCATGAGTTTCTCTTCGTCATCGTCTTTTTCTCTCTTTTTTTTTTTTTTTAAATCAGCTTCAAGTGTTTGTGGGGATGTCAAACTGCACTTTATGCTAAGTATGGTTTGTGAGATATTTGTTACACTGCCCCAGTGTAAGCTCTGAGTCCCAGCTGCTTACAGGAGCTGGGTTTCCTTTTTATTTATTTATTTATTTATTTATTTATTTATTTTTGTGGGACCAGGGTTCGAACTCATGACCTTACACTTGCCAGGCAGGTACTTATGCCACGGAGCTATCTCCCCAGTCCCATGCATTTCCTTAAGAAACAGGGTAGAGTCAAAAGTTCATGTAGTCACTCGGCAAACCCAGCTCAGGGACCATCTGCCAGAACCTGATCTAGCACTGGGGATATGGTGGTGGGAATGTCTACCGTGGTTCTGCTCCTGGGAGCTTCTGCTCTCCTGAGGAGACAGACATAAAATAAAAGTGACAGAGATGATGACACGGCTGTGTAATTGTGCAGGACGCTGAGGTTGGCACGGGTATGGATGGAGCTATCACCACAGCTTCCGGTGCTGAGTACCAGAAAAGGCCTGGCACTGCGGTACGGGCTGTCCCTCCACCACAGGGGGTTGTTGTCATCATGGATGGGGTGCTCAGGACATTCAGATCCTTTGGGATTTCTCTGCCTGCAAGTGGATCCCCTGAAGTTCCAGGGCGCTGGCTTAGACAACCTGCCAGGTCCCTGGCAGCCAGACTCCCTAAGACTTCAGAAGCCCTGAGCCTTGGGATTCCCACTTCAGGGTCCATTTTCCTCCTGGCCCTTTTCAATTCTTTATTTTGAGACCAGGTCTCAGTAAAGTTTAGGTTGCCCAGACTCGGCTCAAAGTTGGAATCGGAATCATCCTGCCTCGGCCTCTTGAATGACAGGATTAGAGTTGCGTGCATGTGTCAGCTGCATCCAGCATCTTAATCACTGAGTAAATAAGTTCATCAGGCTGGTGAGATGGCTCAGTGGTCTAAAGCACCTGCTTGGGAAAGCTTGGGCGGCTTCAGTGACCGCGGTTCGATCCCCGGCACCACATGCTGCGCCAGCCCTGCACTTGGGGTGGGCTGAGCCGGCCATGAAAATGGGTGAATAAACAAACAAAGGTTCTGAAACAAGAAAAATAAATAAATAAAATAAACTCTTTAGGTAAGCTTAGGCAGCCTTAGAGACCGAGGTTCGATCCCCAGCACCACATGCTGCACCAGCTCTACCCCCAGGGCAGGCTGAGCCAGCCATTAAAAAAAAAAAAGGGAAAGGAAACAAATTCTAAAATTTCACTTGGGCTAGGGATATAGCTCAGCAGCATAAGCACCCAAAGAAAAGCAGGAAAACTAAAATAAGTTCATCGTGTGGTCATTGAGTGTACCTTAGGCATTTTGTGTCCCTTGAGCCCCTGCCACCGCACTGAGAGCCAGGACTGTCCTGCACATTTCAGCAACACGCAGATGGAAGCACAGAGACTCCTGCATGAGGATGCCAAGCCAGGAAGTGCTGTGACCTGGGCTTGAACCCCGGCTGGCTGCTTTCACAGTTCACACCTTAAGGAGTGGCCCCTGACTGCCTTGGAGCTTGGTAATCACCCACATCCTTCAGAAATGTAAGGCTCACCCCGAATTTTGCATGATGGCGGAAGGGCCTCAGCTTTCAGATCTGCGGCTCACTCAGGTTCCTTTGCTCTCTGTGTCCTCCAGATTGGCCAGGCGGGAGGGTTTGGCTCCAGAGCTGTCTCTGCTGTTCCCCTGCCAAGTCCCCGGATCAAATGGACTCTGAAGGGTGCCCACTGTCACCCCCAGAGCTCTTTTCTTGATTTCTTTTCGGCTGCTTACGATTTGGGTGTCTATCATGCGTGTTTCCAGCTTTTTCTTTCTGGACCTCAGACTGGTTGCTAGCCTTGGAAATCTCATCCACATTCCTCGTGGCACACACTCATGTCCAAGGACCGCTAGCTGCATACCCATAGCCCTGGCCAAGCTGCGAGACACTCTGAGCTTGTGTCCCACAGGCCCTGGGGTCCCCGGAAACCTCAAATCCACATACACGGCTTAGTCCCAGGGAAGGATTGCAACATTTCCACCCTCGGTCCCAGGCAGCGGAAGTCACTTTGATTGGCAAAGCCAGAGGTAGGCAAGTTGAAGGAAGTTCTTAAATCAGACTCCCCGAGCTCGATCATGTGAATACATAATCTCCCGCGTGTGCCAAGGCACACAATACATCACCATCCATAACCGTAATATGGCGTCACCCATCACCCATTCATAATAAATGGCACATCATCTGCTCATGATATTTTATCATACAATATCAGGGCATCTGCTCACAACATCGTATATTATGTGATCGACACTCGATGTTTCTTCTTAGACGGAGCATCTTCAGAGATATTGGGCTAAAAAAAAAAAGTGCTTCTGTTAGACGGAGAGGAGTTTCCCACCACTCCTAGAGGCTACTCTGGCCCCAGCGCAGTGCAGCTCATAGCATCTTGTCCAGGGTGCAAGGTGTCAGCTCTACCCAGGAAGGACAGAGAGCTGGCACGCTAAGCCAGCTAGGAATGAAGGTCTTAGGCCCTGCCCTGGGTCCACTGAGTTTGGTAAGATTTCCAGGTGTTCTGCCGTCACATTAAAGCTTAGTTGGGATCTGAGACACACACCCATAACCGCAGCCACTCTGGAGGCTGAGGCGGCAGGTTGGCGAGTTTGAGCCCAGCATGGGCAACGTAGGGACTTCAGGAGACCCTCTTGCAAGAGGAAAAGGGCTAAGGATGCAGCGCAGTGGCAGAGCGCCATGAGGATCAGTCCCCAGTCTCTGTCTGTCTGTCTCTCTGTCTGTCTGTCTCTCTCTCTCTCTCTCTCTCTCTCTCTCTCTCTCTCTCTCTCACACACACACACACACACACACACACAACACTGGAGTGTCAGTCCCCTGAAATAAAAGACAGGAGTCCTCTGAATCTGTGAATGTTTCCTGCACTGGAAAGTGGGCTCGGTGACATGTCACATGCACACGGCTGGGCCCCCGGGGGCTAGCTGGGGCTTCCCCTCAGCCCTGCCACAGACACAGAGTCTGCAGCACCATCGTCTTTTTTTTTTTTTTTTTGTTTATGGCCAGCTCAGCCTGCCCTGGAGGGTGGGGCTGGCACAGCATGTGGTGCCGGGGATCGAGCCCATGTCCCTGCGGTTGCCTAAGCTTGCCTAAGCGGGCACTTTACACCACTGAGCCATCTCGCCGGCCCAGCGCTCATCTTCTTCCAGCCCTGTGCGTGGTCCCTCCGCAGAGAGCAGCCTGGCCGGGAGCATCGTGGGCCCTGAGAATGACAACCAGGCCAGTATTTGAAAAGCTGCGCAATTTGTCTTAATTCTACTTCACCTTCCCAAATCTCACTGAGACTCGCAGGGACATGGCACTGCCTAAGTAAAGCAATACATCCCACCCTTGTATTTTGATTTCTCAGTTTCTAATCTCCTCTTTAAAACATCCTCGAGTAAAACCTCAAGTATTTCCTGCGGGAAGTTAGAACCACAGGCAAATGCTTTAAGGCAGAAATTGACGTTACAGGGCTGTGGGCACTGGGCGCTTACAGCTCAGCGCTTGCGGCAGGAGGCTGCGCCGCCCTTCCTACAGGGGGCGGCACAGTCAGCAGCCGCTGCAGTCTCCCCCTCTCGAGGCCAGTGGCATTGCCTCCTTATTCAAAAGTGGCTCCAGACTGGCCAGATGTCTCCTGGGAGTCGAAATCACGCCTGGTCCAGAATCCCCTCCCCACCTTAAAACTCCAGGCCCCGCCACCCGGAGCGCAGCCCATCCTGGGTCCTTCTCCTCTGCGATGTCGCCTGGCATTAGCAGCAGCGGGGCCTCCGCTGCAGCTGCCTCCCACCGCCTTCCCCCTGCCAGCCCGCGTGTGCCCTGCGTGAACTGTGAGCAAGCTTGCGCGCGTGTGTGCAAGGAGTACATAGGCGTGATTGCGGTAATTCTTTTATCTTCCTCTCCCACCCTGGGCATTATGAACATTCATCAAAATAATTGACGCGGATGAAATTAGCACTTCCTGCTATGTTGGGCAGATAAACTTTGCTGAATATTGATTTCACACAAATAAAATGACATGTGCTTGGGCCTAACCCTTTATCTGGCCGGGCCAGCGAATGAGGCAGGCGGGGGACAGGCTGGTCGCAGCCGGTGCAGACGTGGCCATGAGAATTCCTTTTATCTCTTCCTCCACAAGAAGACAAGAGAAGATAAGGAGCTGGGGTGGGGGAGAGAGCCAGCAGCCCCCGGCACTGGGGAGCTCTGCCACCGAAGGTGAAGGCGTGGGACAGGGATGGGGCGGCCCTGGGGGACAGAGGGGACTGCACTGACAGACTGCACTGACGAATGCAGAAGAGGGAGGAGGAGCACAGCTAGAGAGAGGAGACTGGGGCTGGGGGCCAGGGCTGTAAGAACAGCCTGCCCGGGGCCCTGCTCCAAGCCCTGGGCTGCACACCTAAGGAGCAGTCCCCCCCTCCGCTTCCGCCCCCCAAGGCCCCCCACGCGTGGGAACCTCAGAGCTAAAATCAGGCGACCTCAGACAGAGGCAGCGGGTCAGCTGCTGGGTGAGGCGGGGCAACTGGCTGGTCCTCAGTTTCTTCCTCTGCCTACCTGAGGTTATGGAGAACCCCCTCTCTAGCCTGGGTGCCGGAAAGCGGGATCCCCTGAAGCTGCACAGTGGGGAGTATGCAGCAGGACCAGTAACAACCCAGGCCAAGACTGTGCTCCCCCCAGCAGCTGTCCCTGGCCATCACAGCCTTCAGACATCTCCGCACCCCATGAAAGCTCTGCCTGGCCCTGTCTTCTACAATGAACCCCAGAGTCAGCAGCAGGAGGGATTTTGGTTTAGTTCTTCCTTCCAAGGTGTGCACCTCAAGGCACCCTCACAAGGTGGGTACTGCTGCCACCCTGCTCGCAGGATGGGAACGTCCATGACGAGTGGCAGTGACCCCGCCAGGAGACTGAGCCCAAGCTGCCAGTTTCCTTTATGGGGCAAGGTGACAGGGCATTCTGCAAGGGACCTGGGCTCAGGGGCAGCCAGAGACCCTGCAGGGAGGTAGACAGGAGGAAAAAGGAGAGGAGGAGTGGGGAGGGGGGAAGCAGGGCCCTTGACTGTGCAGTAGGAACTCACCACCCACAACAGGACCTGTGTGGGGCAAGGTCATGGCCCTCGCTGTGAAAGTGGCTTCATTGTACCTCCAGGGCCAGGAGCTCCCGGCTCCCTTCTGGGTCAGCCTGAGCTCCAGTTGTGCCCACACATACCCAGTGCAATGGCTGCCAGCGGGACCCCAGGATCCTTCCCCATCACACCTCTCTTCTCCAGCCAGGCTGGACCAGGACAATACGGTGAGGGTGACGCCGGCAACAGCGGCTGCTGCTTGGCTAGCTCCTCCCTGGGGCCGCAGCTCCTCTCCCCGGCCTGGGTGCAGGGCTACAGCAGGGCACTTGCCTCCCGTGAACCTGGATCCATCCCCAGCCCCTCCTGGGTGTGCCTGTTCCCGAGTAAGACAGGCAGTGCCAAGCTCATTGCTCCGAGGAGGAGACTAAGGCTCAGAGAGCAGGAGCGACCTGCGCCAGGGACACACAGAGTGGCCCCACTGGGACCTGCGTCCGGTGAGCCGGGCTCAGAAGCCCTCATGGCGGCCCTGCTCGGTGACCCCTTGGCGTGTCCATCACAACCCCGAGGGTCCAACGGGCCTGAGTTGAAGTCCAACTCTCGCCATCTCCCAGGTAGGTGACCTGCAGGAAGTCCTGTGTCTCCAAGAATTTGTTTCCTCTCGTGTGCCCAAAGGAGCCCTGTCCCTGCCTCCCCGAGTAACCAGAGGACACTCCCCCCTGCCACATAGCTAGGAACACAGAGGGCAGGGATGGGTTGCCAGGGAACATTCCAGGTCTGGTCCCCACATGGGCTGCAGGGAGGGGACCGACACATTGGATCCAAGGCCACTCTGTTCCAGGGAAGTCTTGACCTTGACCTTTCACCCCTGACAGGCTCCCCCAGTTCAAAGAGAAGCCAGGGCTGAGAATGCCAGGTTTGCCCAGCTGCCCGCCCGCTTCTCCCTTGGCTGGCAAGGCTGGGGGTGGCTCCCCCGCCCCCCAGCTATTCCCTACGCAATGCCCAAGCCTCAAGTCCCAACGGGGGGCCGTGGGGCTACGGCTAATTGCAAATCATTTCTCAGGGCTCCCCGCTGCTCGGCTAAATTCACTGGAACTAATGTGTCCCGAAACAAATTTCACAGAAGAGCCAGGGCAATTACATGATGTTTAGTTCCCCTCCCCCTCTCCCCCCACACCCCCCACATCCCTCCCCAGGCTCCAGGCCAGGGCAAAGCCCAGGCAGGGTGGGGGTGGGGAGGATGAGGCAGGGTGTCTTCTGGGGACCAGAATATTCTTCCTCCCCAGCCCAGAAACTCTGACCCTCCTCAGGGTCCTCTTGCTCCCAAATCTCATCTGTGCTATCACGGTGCCCAAGGCCTGCTGCCTCCACCTCTGGCCCCAGCCAACATGCCCAGGGGCCTAAGAAAAGCGAGTCCTGAGCCTGAAGTTAGAGAGGCTAGGGATGGAGCCCCACGCCAGCACCTACGGGCAGCTTGCCTTTAGGGAAGTCTCTCTCTCCCTCTGCCAGTTTCCTAGTCCCTGAAATGAGGATAGCTCTACCTGACTGGGGACAGCCTTGTGACAGTCAAAGCAGAGGACCTACGCCAAGGCTGTTGTGGGCCCAGCACACAGCAGCCCTGTAAACACCAAGCCCTGGGCCCCCACTTCAGGGCTTTGGACAGTCGGAGGGCAAAGTCGCAGCCCCAGTCACAGCTATAGGCCAGGCCCTGGCCCTCCGAGAGCTGCCCCTCCTCCCACATCCGGGGTCTGCTCTCTCCAGATGGCTGCATCAGAACAGCTGTCCTTTCCTGGTGGCCTCTCCATGCTTCCCACGAGCTGCTCTCGGAGCTTTTATTCTGCTTTGCAGCTCTGCATTCCTGGCTGGCTAAAGTCGCTCCTAGAACCTTGCAGCCAAGATGGGACCATCTGTCCCTCCCGGCACACGGGATGAGCAGGCTCACGTCCTGAGGACATCTGTACGCAAAGGGATCACGTTATAGGGTGTCCACTCCAGCGCCACAGGCGGCCTGTGAGCAGGTGAGCAGGGCGGTGTCCTGCATGACTGGACTCACACCACACTGAAGGTTGCGAGGGTTAGCAAGCCAGCACTGGGGGGGTGGTGGCACACACCTACGGTCCCAGCTGCTGGGCAAGCTGAGGCACGAGGAAGATGACTTAGCCTGAGCAACACAGTGACTCAGCAAGACTGTGCCTCAAAAATAAAATGTGGAAAAGACTTAAAAAATTTAGGGCCAGCAGATTAAAGTGCCTATAAGCAGGCACAGGGCCCGGGGATTCAATCCCTGGGCCTGCCATGCTCTACCACCAGGGCACACAGAGACAGCAATTGAGACTGGGTGTGGTGGCACATGCCTGTAATCCCAGCTCTTGGGAGGCTGCGAACAGGTGGATCATTATGAGTCCGATCTAGTAGTGAGACCCTGAACACCCTGTAGACCCTTCCCTAAAATACAAAAAAAAAGACTACATGCCATCAGCATTGGCAAAGTTGAGGATGTAAAGACTGTTTCATTGAAGGAAAAAAACAAACCAGTCACAGAAAAAATTTTCAATGGCTGGGGATGTAACTCAGTGTGAAGACCCTGGATTCAATCTTTCATCCTGCACAACCAAACCGAACGAAACCCACCTACAAAAGACAGAACAAGCACATCGAAGCATTAACCGTCAACCGTTAACTTTTGTTTAATGCCCACTGAGCTCCTGCGGTACCTCAGGCCCCCAACAAAGCACCCCAAAGCCAGCAATGAACAGGACAGAGCCGCCCCAACCCCAGGGACACTTTGGCAGGAGAGCAGGCGGTGCATGGGCCCAGACGGGCGACGGCATTCAACACGCTGGCACGAAGAAGCATGCAGCCTGGCAAGCGCAAGGTTCTGAGTTCAATCCCTGATACCACAAAAAAAAAAAAAAAAGAGGAAGAAGCATGCAGAGGTCAGCCCGGACTGAGTCAGGGGGACGCTCTAATCAGGTAGTGAGCAGAGGGGAGAAGGTGACGCAGGCCAGGCCGCAAAGAGCCCTGCGGGGCACGCGCAGGACTCGGGCTTAGCTCTGAGAGAAGGGAGAGTCGCAGGAGAGGTTGAAATCTGAGATAGCTGATGTAGGTTTTTAGAAGAGTCCAGGGGGTGTGCTGCGGTTGCCCCCCTGATTTACCTGCTTCCCAAGCTCAGTGCCACTTTCCCCAGGAGCCCTGGGGGCACGGCTGCAACAACAAATGCCTGGAAGGCCCCCGGAGGACCCCCAGCAGGCTGCAGTGCAGAGCCAGTAGGGGAGGGTGATCCCGGCGCTGGGGGCCTTGAGGACTGCCTGGCCCCGGGGAGCAGCGGCATCGGCACAGCCAGGGAAAGGGGCACCCCAGGATGCTAGGGTACAGCATGGAAGGCCCTGCGCAATGCGTGTGCCCAGAGTTCCCATTCATCCTTCACCTGCTGTGGTTTGTGTCTAGTTGTCCCCCACAAAGCCCCACACATTCGTGGGGTGGCTTCTAGTTTGTGATTAGTTCATGACCCAATGCTGGGACCCCGCCTGGGGCAGGGAGCCTGGGTGCCACGTAAGAGAGAGAAAGAGGTTTGCTCTCTGTTTCTGCTGTCACTGCTCCTGCCTCTTGGCTCTTCTGTGTGGCTGTTTTCTGCCGCCATGAACGGCTGCCCTCTGCCATGTGCCACTCTGCCTTGGAGCCAGCTGAGTATGGACTCAAACCTCCAGTAACTGTGAGCTGAATATACCTTTCCTTCTCTAGTTTGGGGTGTTGGGTACTTTGTCCCAGCAATGGGACAAAGTAACTGAGACATCACCTCGTCTTCATAGAGCAGAGACAGCAGGTTGTTACCCTTCCCATTTCACAGGTGAGGAAACTGAGGCTCAGGAAGGTAGAGTCACTTTTGTAGGGTCACACAGGCTGTGAAAGACAGGATTCAAACCCCGAAATGACCAAAGCTATGCTTGGACACCAAGGTTTACTGGAGGGAGAGAGGGAGAGAGGGAGAGAGGGAGAGAGGGGGGAAGGGAGGGAGATGTCGGGATGAATCAGACTCCTTGGCTGGCCTGGTGGCTGCCTGAGCTGCTAACATCTGTGTCACAAGGTCCCTGACCTTCTATGGTGGCACCTCCCCCAGTGGCCTCCTGCTCTCTCCCCTTCTGGGAAGGGAGCTGGGTTCCTTATCAGCCCTTGAATTCCCCCAAGTAAGTTGTCTCCTGCGACCCTGCCCACCCTTGGCCAAATGAACACTGTGCCACCCAGATAATTCCAAAGCCATAAAGATGATGTTAAAAAGAAGTGGGGAGTCGGGCGGGCACAGGAGGGATGGCGGGAAAGGAGGAGATTACAGAGACAGAGGCGGACCCGCAGGCCTGGCCTCCTTATCTGACCCGCAGCAGGCTGGCCAGGGGGCTTTCTCTCTCTTGGTGGGGGGCAGGGCTGCCTAGCAGGAGGCCCCAGGGAGGACCCCTAGCAGGGTGCAGCACAGAGCCAGTAGGGGAGGGTGATCCCGGCGCTGGGGGCCTTGAGGACTGCCTGGCCCCGGGGAGCAGCGGCATCGGCACAGCCAGGGAAAGGGGCACCCCAGGATGCTAGGGTACAGCATGGAAGGCCCTGGACAATGCGTGCTTTGTGAACAGGGACTCAGAGATGGCGCAGCTCCTGGCTACACCAGAAAAAGATAAGGAGAGCAGGAGAGACCTCTCTAAGCCATCACCCTCTGGGATGCCCACCTCCGCCCTCCTAATCCCCAAATGGTCCTGTGGTTTAAGGGCCTCATTCTTCCCATTTTATAGATGGGCAAATTGAGGCTCCAGCTCAGAAGCTCATTTCTCACTGTCCTTCCCTGACAGGAACATAGGCAAAGAGTGAGGAGCAAAGAGGCCCGTGGGATGGCTCTCAGGCTGGGGGACCCAGGTCCCTGCCCAGTGTCCTCAAGTGAGGAGCCTGGCGTTCACACAGATCTGCCTTCAGGGCTTCCTCGGGCCATCTGTCATCCTGGATCATGAAGCAGAAAAACGCAAGTCCTGGGACAGCGGACCTGGATGGCCGTCTCTGCAGAGGGGGCCGTGGTGGTGGCTCTGAGTGACCACGGTGTCCCCAAGAATGAGTCCATCATTTAGGTAGGCAAACCTTTGCCTAAAAGCAGGGGACATGGTCACAGATATCAGCCGCCAGTGTATGCAAACACGTGTGCCCTGACCTGCCCTTGTCATCCTGTGTACAGAGTGATCCCAGACACCCCGTGCCTGTTTCCCCAGGTGTCAAGGCCTTTCGCGAGGAGTGGACAGGGTGCCAGCACGTGGGTGGGAACACAGTGGGACTGAATGTGTCCCTGTCGCCCTCAAGGCCTAGGCCAGGGATGCAGGCGACACCGGAGGTAAGCTGCTGGCCCTGCAGGGATGCCTTGGCCACCAGACTTGGGGAAAGTTGACAGTGGTCATGGCTGGGGCTGGCCTGGACAAGGGGTAAGCTCGCCTGTGAGTGCCACAGGTCCCTTGTCAGACCTGGAAGCCACTATGAAGGGTGCCACACTTTCCCACAGAGACCTGTGCCGGCCAGGGGCCTGGGGACCGCTGATCATGGAGCAGTCAGTCCATTTCCCTCCTACACACGGTGTCATGGGCGGCAAGTGAAACATTGTGTGTATGTGTGTGTGTGTGTGTGTGTGTGTGTGTGCACGCGCACACACGCACAAGTATGTGCACTGTTGCATCAAAGATGGGCCAGCACTCTAGGTAGAGATTCGGAGACAATCCAGTCCCCACCCTGGACAGTTCCAGTCCTCCAAGTCATCCTGAGACACAAGGACAGGGCCACAGCAGCTTTTTCAGTTTCCAAGGTGCCAGCCCAAGTGTCTGGGGAGAAACGGTTAAGTCCAAGGCTGTGGGTCCCAAGCACTGAGTCTGAAGGCAGTGAGAGATGGACCGAGACAGACAGGGAGAGGGAGAGAGACAGAGAAGGCGATGGAGAGAAAGGACAGAAGGCTCCAGGAGACCAGAGACTGCGGATGAAAGGAGACGGAGAGGCAGAGATAGAAAGATAAGAGCGGAAGCAGGCACAAGGCCCATCAAAACCTCCACACAGTACAGTAGGCAGAGTGTGCGGAGACCCTGCGCTGGCTCCCCGCTCTGCACCCTGCAGCTGTCCCCTCCCCAGGTGCCAGCTCCGTGGCCTGCCTTCTGTGCCTTCCGCTGTCTCCCACCACCTGTCCTCTCCCAGCCCTGCACCCCCACTCTCCAGCTTTGGGCCTACGGAGGGTTTCCTGGTGGCTTCGTGGCCTTTCTGGGAGCACAGGGTCAATTTGGGTGGAGGTGGCCAGGCTGGGCCGGTGTGGCAGTGCCCGAGAGAGTGTCTGCGCACGGTGTGGACACAAGGTCTGGGCCCGGCCCAGCTACAGCCTCGGAGGAGTTCAGGGTGGGAGTGGGGTCCAGACAGCTAGTTCTAACCCCTGCCGCTCCCCTAATCTTGAGCCTGGATCTGAGGGGGGTCAAGGGGTCCGAGCCAAGGCCCCACACTCATCTGCCTCATGATCCTTCTCTGTGCCACCAGGGCTGGATTCCCTGCCAGACTTCAAGGCCAGCTCTGGACAGTGGCATCTCCCTGAGGACAGGGAGAGGTGGCCTCAGGTCCTAGGCCAGACTCAGCTCCAGGTTCCCCATGAGTCCAGGCCAGGACATCAAATTCTGTGGACAGACCACGAGACCAACTGTGTGGATTCAGGGGCCAGCTGGAGCTCTCTCTGTCTTCCCTGCATGCTGAGAGCATAAGACCACATCCTTGTCACCGGGCCCTCAG
>PVJA010050961.1:0-13074 GCA_004027025.1 Myocastor coypus | reverse complement strand
TGGCAATTTGGGACACCGCTGAGTTATAGAAGGCTACAGTACAGGTTCACTTATGTCCCGTGTCCTCACTGACTTAGCAGGGCTAGGCCCAAAATATTGGCAATCTTTGTAGTCCTTCTTTTTCTCTAATTTTTTGGTCAGTAACTTACATTATTAACCCTCCTGAAGAGAAGCATAGCGATACTATTACTCTATAACATAGGCGCTTGAGAAAAATAGCTCAATTTGCAGAACAGCACGATTGACAAGTAGTGAGGATTTGTATGTC
The DNA here is from genome assembly GCA_004027025.1 of Myocastor coypus. NCBI lineage: Eukaryota > Metazoa > Chordata > Mammalia > Rodentia > Myocastoridae > Myocastor > Myocastor coypus. Next base: position 12,806 of record PVJA010050961.1, on the reverse strand, counting down.
AACAAGTCCTAACAAAACACCATTTGCATGTCATCCTGAAACACTTCACTATAGGAAGATCTTTACAATCATGATGAAGTCTGCTGCCATCAGACCTATCGTGAATCCTACAATGGACTTATTATATGAGCATGCTTGTGATTTTTACTCTCCCCTTATTTTGTTACGTGTGACACCAAGCCCAAAAACGCTAGTGAAGTTTCAACTGCTGCAATCACAACATGAGCAAACCAAAATTGATGGAAACAACTACAAAGCTGCTGTGAGCAAGATGTATACTTTTTTATTGTTGTTGTTGCCTTTTTGAGGCAGGGTCTTACTATGCCATTCAGGCTGGTCTTGAGCTCACTTTCATAGCCCAGGCTGGTCTCAGACTCACACTGATTCTCCTGCCTCAGCCTCCCAAGTGCTGGGATTACAGGCATGTGCCACCATGCCTGACCTATGATTTATATTGCCAATTGGCTTTTCATGTATGCTTGAAAGTCAGCCCAAGGCAATGGATAGCCTACCATGGCAGGAAACACTATGGTGCCTTACAGGATAAGCTAGGGTGATATAGACAAATGTTTTAGTGGCACTCTGGTTAACTCCCTTGCTTGTTATTATGGCGGGCTCCACTCTCATAGCAATTTTCCCCACGACGTTTTGGCCATGCCCAATATCATGGGTACGAGATAGGATGCAGAGTTCTGTACAATGGATATTATTGATGGTTTTAACAGAATCCATGACATAAAAATTACAACCATCTGCACGACTATATATACCCTAAGAGAAGAAAATATGTCCTTATGGGCGGACACCATGGAAAGAGAGACTTAATTTTAGTTTTAAGTCCGTTCTACAAGGCTCTTAAACTTTAGGTGATTTCGCTTTTTGCTGCCTTCCCTCTTAGTTAAGCCTAAAACACACAAAAGGAGTGCACATCACTAACCTAAGCAGCAAAAATTAGAATAAATTGTGGGCATGCTAAAATTTAACTGTACCAACAAAGCCCTGGGAAATGTAAACTTGGTGACATTTTTGGAAAATTCCAAGATGAAGTCACGTGGTTAGCATGGCTCCGCGTAAATGTATAAAAATTCAGCACAAAGTTGTCTGATTAAAGCATTCCGTTATTTTGCATTGAATTGTCATCTTTTGCCAGTAAAGTTCTCATATATTCCCATTCTTTATCTCTTGTAATCATTTGTCTCATTGAATTTTGCTACAACACAGCCAGCCCTTAAAACAAGTCCATAAAACCACACTTATAGGTATGTATATTTCTGCATCAATTATAGTTTGGGAAAATACACAGGCTTCATGAGTTTTCTTCATCCATCAAATACCAAAGATTTCCCTTGGAACCTCTGGGACCTTACTCTTGTAGTTGCTAAGGAAGGATTCCCAAAGCCCTCAAGATATTTACAGAAATTTCTAATTGTTTCAGAAAATTGGGATCTGGAAATAACTTTTTATTGCTTTGGTTTTCAGAGCAGTTTCTACTGCCTAAACATGCACTGTCACAAAAACTTCAGGTGAATTGCTAATTGTGTTTCAGGGGGACTTGAGCTCACACAAGATGACCCGTATCTTGGGATCTGGCCTCCTCCCTTCACACAAGCATGAGGTTTTAGGATGCCGCACCGAGTTGTGCTTGAGAAACAGGCAGTTCTGTTTGTGGTAAGGTGTGTGTTGAAGAAAGTTGAACTAGCACTTTGCTGTATAAGCGATGTGTTCAAAGGTCAATTTCTCTTTTACAATTATTTTTCTTTCACTGAAGTTGAGGTAAGCAATGGAGATTATTTCTGAACCATTCTGAAAATATTTGTATTCAATTGACCGTGTGGAACTAATTTTGCTTTTGTCTGGGAAGGTGATTTTCATAAAAACATCCAATAGTTGAATAGTTTAAGCATCAGAGAAATTAAATAGGGTGAGTTGTTTCTGACTGCAATATGACTTCTTACATTTGTCCAGTTTAAAAATTTTAGAGTCACTTTGTGATTGCGTATCATTGCTAGAATCACCATGCATGCGGTCTGGACCTGAGCTTCTATTTGCTGTATGTGATGCTCTATGATATCATTCTGAAATAAAATGTAATACTTTGTTTTATAAAATGAAAATATTATGATACGTAACTGAAATTCGTTTAGATTCTACTACTTATGTTTCATATGTAAACTAGCACCTTAGAAAACAAAAAATATTGTATGTAATTTCAACGTTAAATGATATTAGCAAATATTTTGTAGGTAGTATAATATTTATCTGTATTTGTTACACCCAAGTTGGTTAAGATAGATCCCTTAGCCTAAAATTAATTTTAAATACATATAAAAATTCACCTAGGAGTGATTCTGTGGTATAAATAAAGCATTCATATAGAATGGGGATTACTGCATTCCTGTATTTGAGTAATGATATTTTATTTTATTCATTTCAGTGAGAAAAAAGGATAAAATAACAATGAAACAGTTTCAAAAACAAGTTAGTAAGATAGTTACAATTAATACCATGCATATTGTTGTCTTTATAGTATTTATTCAGAGGAAAAGATGCAGATCTGATATCTTGTCTAAACAACATTACTCCAAACTTTTATTCTTTATGAACTAAGACAAAGTAGCTATATATATATATACTATCTATATCTATATCTATATCTATATCTATATCTATATCTATATATCTTTTCAAAGTTTCTAATGCCAGACAAAAATATACCATGTCTTATAAGTAAGCCAGAGATACAGTATGAATAATAAAACAAAAAATATAAACAATATTTAGAAAATTAAGTATAATTAATTAAAATTAAATATCTCAAAACAATACTCCAAAATTCAAATTAAATCATGATTCCAACTTAGAGGCCAGGATGTTGTGTATCATATGTACGAATCTGTAATCAATTCAGAGTACTCGCGTAGTATTTCAATAGGTGAATATATACAAAGATATCAATAAGAATAAGTTTCCATGGCAATAAAGAATTACTGAGAATAAACCATAACATAAATACTGGAACTGTAAATATATGACCAGAACTGCTAACATTTTGGGGATAGGATATCACACAGAGTTCTAGTATGTCATGTACATGGACAGTGTCCATGATGCTTGCTGGTGGGCCGGTGACACATGTGGGACTGAGCTATTGCTATTTCCTTGATATCCACCCTGTAGACCCAGACAGAATCCTGACCCATAGGGTGCAGGAGAAGTCCATTTGTAGAATATGCTGGTGGACATATTCTGCTGCTGTATATAAAAATAATAGGTGAAAGACTACTTTTGTGTACCTGTTGTTCTCCTGTGTTTAATTACTTGCCCTGTTTTGTGGGTTCTTTCCATTCTCCTTCATGGAGTTGTGGTCATTTGGATCCTTCTCTAGAATATCTTTTAATAAACTATGCAGGGTTGGCTTTGCTTTGTTATCACGAAATTCTTTAGTTATTCTTTGTCCTGGAAGTATTTCACTTCTCCGTTGAACTTGAAAGAGAGTTTTGTAGGGTATAGCAGTCTGGGCTGGGACTTGTTTCCTTGCAAGACTTGAAGTATTTTGCTGCATGCTTTTTCTTGATTTGATGGTTTGTCAAGAGAAATCTGCTGTTATTCTAATGGATTTTCCTTTAAATGTGATCTGTTTCTTTTCTAGCAGCTTTTAGTATACTGTTCCTGTGCTGAATTTCTGGGATCTTGAATATTATATGTCTGGGTGTTATTTCAGTTGGGTTGATATTATTTGGAGTTCTATATGCTTCAGTTACTGGAAGTGAAATTGTTTTCCCATATTTGGGAAATTTTCTGGTATTACTTCTTCCCATATTCTTTTAATATCATTTGTGCAGACTCCTTTCTCATTGATGCCTATTAGTCTTACATTGTTCAGCTTTGCATCATCTTGCAGATGTTGAATTATTTTATTCTTGCATCCTAGTTGTTATCAAGAGATCTTAGCTCTTCACTAGCTGCAGTGGTGCCTTTAAGATCTGAAAGTCTATTTTCACTTTCATTGGCATGGTTTTGCCAGCTTGTGGTTGAGGTTTTAGGTTTCTAGATAGCTCTATGAATCTGCTTCATACATTCTATTACTTTCCTATATTACTCATTGAAGGATTCCATCATTTTTCTATTCTCCTGTATTTTTTATCATTGTCTTTAAAAGCACTTAGTACTTTAAAAAAATTATTTATTTATTTATTTTTTGTTTCAGAACCCCTGTTTGTTTATTCACTCATTAAAAAAAATTTTTTTTATTATTATTTTTATTCTTGTTTCAGAACCTTTGTTTGTTTATTCACTCATTTTTATGGCCGGCTCAGCCCATCCCAAGGTCAGGGCTGGAGCAGCATGTGGTGCCGGGGATTGAACTGCAGTCCCTGAAGCCGCCCAAGCTTCCCCAAGCAGGGGCTTTAGACCACTGAGCCATCCCGCCGGGCCCTATTCACTCATTTTTATGGCCGGCTCAGCCCGCCCTGAGGGCAGGGCTGGTGCAGCATGTGGTGCCGGGGATCGAACCGTGGTCCCTGAAGCTGCCCAAGCTTTCTCAAGCAGGCGCTCCAGACCACTGAGCCATCTCGCCGAGCCCCAGTACTTCTTTTTATAGGTATTATTTCTTCTTTTACTTCAGAAACTATTTCTGATCTGATTTCCTCTATATCTTTGTGCAGTTGTTTTTTTACTTCAGATGCTATTAGTTCAGAGATTTGAGGTGTGTGATTTCCAATTTCTTCTATGCTATTGTCTCCTGTATCTGTTCTGTGTGGGCTTTGGACCTGAGAGTGCATTTTGCTCCTTCTCTCTGTCGTTTTGTGTAGCCCTGCCTTCTGACTTTTGGTTTGGAGCTTTGGTAGAGTTCTTATTTTAGCACCAGGTCTGGATGTACCAAGTCCAAAGTCGTCAGATGGGCGTGGATTGGGTCTGGCTTCTGAGCTCCACTTCTTCCTGTTGCAGGCTTTCGAGGCAAACCTGATGTGCCACTCTGTCAAGATGTTCGGCTCCTGGATCAGTTGGGTGGGTCGTGTCTCTAGTCTCTCTGCAGGGAGTTCTGCAACAGTTTTCCACACTGGGTGTGCTTGGTCTGGTTGCTGGGTTAAGTGAGTTTCTGGTGGGTCCAGGGTGGTCTCACTCACGTGCTGGGCCAGGTTGCTGGATCAAATGAATTTCCAGTGGGCCTAGGGAGATCTCACTCATGCGACAGGCCTGGTTTCTGGTCGAATGAGTTTTTGGCTGGCCCAGGGAAGTGTCCCTCATGTGCTGGGCCTGGTTGCTGGTCGAATGAGTTTCCAGCAGGCCCAGGGAGGTCTCACACATGCGGCAGGCCTGCCCCTGGTTGCCAGGTTGAAATCTATAATGATATTTTAAGTAGAGTAATCTATATGTATTGTTTCTAAAGTCATTGCCATACTGACTATAATAATATAGCCAAGAGATAATCTCAATGTCATTGAAGCCTACCTTACACATGCAAATGTTATCTTCACATTTAGATGAGTCGTATACCTTCTCTTTACTAAACGTGCATTTTCTTAAAGGCAGACATGATTATATCCTAATCGTTGGTGTTGTAATATCTATCTCATAGAATTGGTAAGCCATGAATGACAGTTTAAAATGTTATATAACGAAAAGGAGACTATAAGGTGTAAAAACACATAACATGTAGTTGATATAAATTTTTAATGAACATAAACATGCATGATTTTGAGAGAATTTTATATGAAATCTTTCCAACAACTTACGTTTTTCTACAGAGCCCTACATCTTGGAATGAATCCTTTATAGTAGAAGAATCATACTGTCGATATGAAATTTGTAATCCTCTTCCTTTTTTTAATTGTCATTGGAAGTCTGGGAAATTTCTACCTTTTGTGGCATTATATTTACCTTTATTTCAGTGGATGCAGGTCTAGGCCCATAGATTTTATTCTGATAAACCTGATAGTGGCCAACCTCTTGTTCATTGTCTCCAGAGGAATTCCAGAGACTATGGCAGCTCTCGGGATGGAAGATTTTCTTAGTGATGTCGGATGCAAACTAACTTTCTATGTTCAGGTGGTGGGCAGAGATGTGTCTTTCAGCACAACCTGCACGCTGAGTGTCCTTCAGGCCATCACCCTCAATCCCAGGAATTCCAAGTGGACAGAGCTCAAAATAAAATCATTAAAGTTCATTAGATACTGTCCCATCATTTTCTGGGTCTTTCACATGCTGATAAATTTCAGAGTTCCTATGCTTGTGAGTGACAAAAGAAACAATGCAAACAGGACAAACACAATAGATTATCAGTACTGTTCAGCTGTGATTTCTAGCGCAGACATAAGCTCCGTTCTTTTGGCAATAAAATTATCGTATGATGTTTTCTGTTTGGAACTTATGGTCTGGAGCAGTGGCTCCATGGTTTTCATTCTGAGCAGGCATAAGCAGCGAATGCAGCACATTCACGCTCGTAACAGCTCATCAAGATCGACTGCTGAGACCAGAGCTTCTCAAAGCATCCTCGTCCTGGTCTGTGCCTTTGTATGCTTCTATGCTCTGTCTTCCATCATAACTGCTTGGTTTTCCGCTTATGACCGAGCTGCTTCATGGCTGGGTAAAACTTCTGCCTTAATCTACGCTGGTTTCCCTACTGTCAGTCCCCTCATTCTCGTGACTCGTGAAGAGTGTGCGTGCAGGCCCATATGGAAGAAGCAAACACACATTTAACCTCTGCAAATATATAAATCGGTGTTGTCATGTCTTTCGCACTGCACGCGCTCATTTGTCAGGCAGACCAATACACAATTATGAGCCAATGTTAGTGTAGAGGCAGGTGTAAAATGATAAGAGAAAATTTGCTGACTAGTATTTCCCAGAAATTCAAAGGAAATATTTTGTGATATTTATGATTAATATAATTTTATTTTACACTTGAAGGTATTTAATTTTCTTCTTTAGTTCCTTTAATTCCACCTGACTCTCTATTTTCTTTCTTTTACTTCTCAATTCCACATGGAGTATTTATTCCTTACCTGTCTCGATTAACTATAAATTATAATTTGCTTTCTTCAGTGAAATAAATATGTCTATAAAATTACTACATATTTTGTGAGTTTTAATATTCTTTTATCATTCCCTCATTTTACAGTTTCATATTTCTGACATTTATTCTTGTATGACAGATACAGGTATTTATTTTATACTGCAAGTCTAATCTTCTGACTCTTATTTAAATATTTTTTAAAAATTCCATATTTGTTATGATATTTATTACCTTTTAGAAGACCTTGCAGTGTTATTAATGCTTTATCCACAGTTTTGAGATGTAGCTCAGAGGCAGACCCCCTTGAGTAGCACTGGTATTGGTTTTCTCCGTCAGCACTGCCAGACAATATGTAGTCATGAGTGAGACACATACAGTAGCTCAAGAATAATATACATTTTAAACTACTTTACTGTGCCTTAGGAATATTGAGAACCTAAGTTTTTTTTTTTTTTTTTTTTTTTTTGTCTTTTTGAGACAGGGTCTCGCTATGCAGTTCAGGCTAGCCTTGAGCTCACTTTTGTAGCCCAGGCTGGTCTCGAACTCACACCGATCCTCCTACCTCAGCCTCCCGAGTACTGGGATTACAGGCGTGAGCCACCATGCCCGGCTTTTGAGAACCTAAGGTTTTAATTGCTTCATCAGAGGCACTTGGAAATAAGCACATATATGTCATCATCTTGAAAAACAGTGCTGCTTAAATGAAAAACTATCTGTAATTATTTTTATTTTAAATGCACTTTATTTTTAGACAAGCCACATGATTTGTCTTTTTCCTCTAAAAAGCAATATCTCCACTGCACGTAAATCACAGTCAAAATAAGTGAAGCATTCAGGATGACGTCAGTCCCCCTTGTCTAAATCCTGATGTTGTGCAGATGACAAGCAGCAGCCAGTTACGACAAGTGATGTGTCCAAGGTTACCAGTTAGTTTGAATAAAAGAGCTCAACATAGACGCGGGCACGTGCACGCGCGCGCGTGTGTGTGTATGCATACGTGTTTTGGTTTTGCCTCATTTTTTCAATTTTCATGTATTTTTATTATTTCTAGTAGGAAATAACAATGTGACAGTTTCAAAACACATTAGTAGTACATTTTCATTAAGGTTTTTTTTTTTTTTTTTTTTTTTTTTTTTTTTTTTTTTTTTTTTTTTTTTTTTTTGGGTGGGACCAGGGTTCAAACTCACAACCTTGCACTTGTTAGCCAGACACTTGTGTCAGGGAGTTATTTCCCTGGCCCAGTACATTTGCAATAATTCATACCATGCATATTGTTGTCCTCATGATAGTTATTTAAAGCATAGGATGTAGACATGATAATTTTTCTAATCATTATCTAATGATTTTCTAATCATTAGGTAATTTATCTAATCCTCTAAATGATTTCTAATCATTTAGAAATTAGATTTAGACATCTAATTTCTAAAAATTTCTTCTCATTGAACTAAGAGAAAGCCATTGTATACACAGTCCAATATTCCATAGTCCTAGTGGGTTATTGGCAGAACTGGAAATGTCAGAAGCTGTTTTACCCCTCAACATCCTAATCTAGCTTTACTTTTTATGACTCATGGTTAAGCTTTTTTGCTGAGTGGTTAAGGGCAAGTTAAACCAAGACCCAGATAACAGAACATGTAACTTTTGTATTTCTCAAGGTCAGTCAAATCCCCTCAGAATTTACCTTGAAACTATGTATGGTGTTTTGTAGATCTGTTGTCAGTGTCAGCCATTTGGATGAGTCACAACCATTGCTTGACCAGTCTGCTCTCTCTAAAAACCTGAGAGAATGTTTTCTCCCTGGGTGATTCTCCTTAGGTACACTATACATCATTGATTCTTTCTTCTGTGACCCCAAAATCTCCTTGAACAGAATATTTATGACACCATTGAGTTATAATATGTTACATGACAGGTTCTCTTATGTCCCAAGTCCTCACTGACCTTCAAGGGTTCAGGCCAAAATATTGGGTGTCCTTGTAGCCCTTCTTTTTCTCTAACTTTGGTCTGCAAATTTATGTTTTTAACCCTCCAGAAGAGAAGCTTAGTGATACTATTACTCTATAACATAGGTGCTTGACCTTAACATCACTGTCTTTCCGAATATCAAACGTTTTAGACTTAAATTGGAAATAGTATTTTCCATCAACCATTGATGTTCTAATAAATCACTATAGAATATAATAAAAGCAGTTACACATTTTTACACAGAAATTTAGAAATCTAAGCATATACAAAATTGTAGCCAGTCAATCCTATGGCATTTTTCCTATTCTCTTACTCTCTTCTAATATCCTGTTTTGTTTTCTTATAAAACAACCATTTATTTGAGAGGTGTGATATTTTTATACAGTAGAATATTACTCAGCTGTAAGGAGCGATAAACTTGAAGACTCATATATAAGGAAAAATATCTTGAAGATATACTCACAAGTGAAATAAACCAGACCTACAAGTGTAAATATGTATAGTCTTCTTAGTGTAAGAATTCAAAAGAAGAAATAAAAATGGAAAGGCATAACACAGCTGAATAGAGAATCAAGAACTTAAGGGTTAAACAACAAAGAGATAAGAAGTAGAAAAGATAGGAAACATGGCAGGGGAAAAACCATACACTTATATACACAGGATGAATTAGGCAATGGTCCGAGCTTCTCCAATAAGTTTATCACACTGACGATAGCAATGTGTAACAATAAAACTAAGCTTGGAATGCTTGTCATTCTGGTCTTTCACATGTGTGCTGCTTCTTATGTAATTTCAATCATCGCTATACTCTCTCAACTAAATGGTTGTTTTACAGGAAGATTTTTTTTAAACATGTACTTTGATGAGAGTATAGCAGTAATTTATATGAGATTAGAAGCAATATGCATTTAGAAGAGCAAAATGACGGGTATTTCAAGCTTAGTTTTAGAGTTACACATTGCTGTCTTCAATTTAGTTGCTTAGTTCACAGGTATCAGCATTTAGAGCCAGTCAGGGTAAAAATTCTTCCAACTGATAGCTATTTTCATTTTTAGAAGAATTATTGGGGCCCGGCAGGATGGCTCAGTGGTCTAAAGTGCCTGCTTGGGAAAGCTTGAGCGGCTGCAGGGACCACGGTTCGATCCCTGGCACCACATGCTGCACCAGCCCTGTCCTTAGGGTGGGCTGAGCCGGCCATGAAACAAGAAAAAAAAAAACAAATAAAATAAAAAATTAAAAAAATTATTAATTTTAGTGAGAAAAATTGACAATGAGACAGTGTCAAAACAGGTTAGTAAGGCAGTTACAATAATTAATACAATGCATATTGTTGTGTTCATAGTAGTTCAGATTACAAGATGCAGACATGATAACTATTCTAAACACTATTAGTACTCAACTTTTTTCTCATTGAACTATGAGAAAGTAACTGTATATATAGTCCAATAGTCCATAGAAGTAGTGGGCTGTCAGCAGAATTGGCGATGCTGGAAACTTTTGACTTGAGCTTTTTACAGCTCAGTACATTAATTTGGTTTTACTTTTTATAACCCTTGGTTAGACTTTTCTGCTGGCTGCTTAAGACCAAGTTAAAGAACTGTAAAGCAAAGCATGCAACTTCTGTTTCTGATAAAGTCATTCAAATACCCTCAGGATTTACCTTGAAACCATGGACAGCATTTTGTAGAACTTTTGTCAGTGTCTGTTATCTGGATGAGTCACAGCCATTGTTTGACCAATTTGCTCCCTGCAAAAGCCTGAGAGAATGTTTTCCCTCTAGGTAACTCTCCTTTGGCACAGTACACATCACTGATCCCTTCCTGTGTGGCTCCCTAACTTCACTGCACAGAAAATTTGGGACATCACTGAGATACAGGATTTTACAGTACAGTACTTATGTCCTGGGTCCTCACTGACCATGAATGGCTAGGGACAAAATATTGACTCTCCTTATAGCACTTATCTTTCTCTAATTTTTGTATCTGCAAACAAATTGTTAACCCTCTAGAAGGGAAGCTTAGTGATGTTGTTCCTGTATGGCATAGGCACTTGAGCTTTACATCACTGTGTTTCTGAATATCAAATGCCTTAGACTTAACATGGAACCAGTATTTTCCATCCATCATTGATATTCTAATAAATCCCTATAGAATGTGATAAAAATAAAATTACACATTTTTACACAGAAATTTAGAAGCCTAACCACACACAAAATTGTAGCAGGTTGATCCTGCGGCACTTTTATCTTGTCTCCTATTTTTGTATTACATTTTTTATACAAACATTTACTTGGGAGAGAGTATAGTGATTATCGATATATGAGAAGCAGTATGCATTTCGAAGACCAAAATGACAGCTATTCCAAGCATGGTTTTTGCATTAAACATTGCTATCCTCAGTGTAGTCGTTTAGTTCATATGTATCAGCATGTAGTTATTCAGGGTGAGCATTCTATCAATATTCTGCTACTTTCCAAATCATGTTTGAGATTCTTAGGACCATTGTCTTAACCATTTTGTGGAGGAGGAAATCTTGAAGACATCAGTGTGGGCAAACAGTTCATGAACAAAAATTAAACTGCCTGGGTAATACTTGAAAGTATTAACAACTGGGATATCCTCTAGTTGAGTAGTTATTGCATGTCAAAAGAAATTATCAACAGAGTGAAAAGACAGCCCACAAAATTTTGAAAAATCTTAACTAATATGCACTCAGACCAAGACCTTTTCTCTAGAATTTATAAAGAACTAAGAAACATTAGGATCCCAAAATTTAAAGACCCTATCCAGAAATGGGCATTTGAAATGAACACATACTTCCCAGAGGAAGAAATACCAGAAGCTAATAAATACACGAAAAAAATGCTCCTTATCACTAGCCGTCCATGAAATGCAAATTAAAACAACACTGAGATCCCATCTCAACCCAGAAAGAATGGCCACCATAAAGAAATCAACCAACAACAATGGTTGGAGAGTCTGTGGGGAAAAAGGAACCTTTCTCCGCTGCTCGTGGGAATGTAGACTGGTACAACCATTATGGAAATCAATGTGGAATCTCCTTTAAAAACTAGGACTGGAAATCCTGTTCAATCCAGCTGTCCCTGTACTGGGAATTTTACCCCCAAAAGTGGAAATATCACATCACAGTGAAATTTGTGCACCTATGTTTTTAACAGTGCAATTTGTGATGGTCAAATCTTGGAAAAAACCAAAAATGCCTGTATCCTGAGGAGTTGATGAAAAAGATCTGGTGTTTTTATACGATGAAATGTTACTCACCTATGAAGAATAATAAACTCAGAGCCTTCATATATGTAAATGGTTGATCCTTGAAGATATACTCACAAAGGAAATAGAATAGACCCACATGTGTAAATATCATATAGTCTCCCTAGTATAAGAATGCAAAAGAAGAAATAAAACTAAAGGGATAACACAGCTAAATGGAAAGTGAGAATTTAAGGATTAAACAACGAAGAAAGAGCAAGGAGAAAAGTTAGTTAATTGTTATTTTCAAGAACCTGATGGAGATTCTTAGGACCATCGACCTAACCATCTCCTTTATAGAAATGTAGTTTTATCCCTACCATATTTCCTAACTTTTTCCTTTCTCTCTTTTCATTGTTTTATCCTTAAGTTCTTACTTTCCAGAATTATTTTCCTTCCTTCCTTTTTTCTTTTATTCTTTCCTTTGTCTCTGTCTCTGTCCCTGTCCCTGTGTCTGTCTCTTTCTTTCCTTCTTTCTTTCTTTCTTCTTCTTCTTCTTCTTCTTCTTCTTCTTCTTCTTCTTCTTCTTCTTCTTCTTCTTCTTCTTCTTCTTCTTC
>PVJA010050960.1:0-13048 GCA_004027025.1 Myocastor coypus | reverse complement strand
AAAAACAATCAGGATGCAGGAAAAAATAATTCAACATCTGCAAGATGATGCAAAAATGAACAACGTGAGATTAATAAGAATCAACAAGAAAGAAGGAGTCGACACAAATGATATAAAATGAATATGGGCAGAAAAAATAGCAAAAAAAAAACTTCCCAAATTTGAGAAAACAATTGGACATTCACTAACTGAAATAAATACAACTCCAAATAATGTCAACGCGACTAAAAACACATCCACACATATAATAATCAAGCTCCCAGAAATCCAGGAAAAGAATAATATGCTAGAAAAAAGAAACAGATCACATTTAAAGGAAAACTCATCAGAATAATGGTAGATTTCTCTTTACAAACCATGAAGTCAAGAAGAGCATGGAGCAGAGTGCTTCAAGTCCTCCATGAAAAACAAGTATCAGCCCAGACTGCTATACCCAGCAAAACTCTCCTTCAAGTATGAGGGACAAATGAAATACTTTCCTAATAAGGTACAACTAAAGAATTTCGTGATGTCAAAGCCAACCCTACAATGTAAACTAAAAAAAATTTTAGAGAGGGACCCAAATGACCAGATCTCAACAAATGAGAACAGAAAGCACCCACCAAATAGGGAAACCAATTAAACACAGGAGAAAGCAATGTAAACAGCAGTAAGTAAAACTCACATCAATCATAAGTCAATACATTTCAATTATAACCATCAATGTAAAATGGACTCAATTCTCCCATTAAACATATAGAATGGCAGAGTGGAGAAGGCAGCAAAATTCGAGCATATGCTGTTTACACGAAATGCACTTAACTCATAAAGAAACTCATAGGCTAAACGTGAAAGGGTGGAAAACAATACTACATTCTCCAGCACTTCAAAACAAATAAACAAACAAAAAAAAGCAGGGATAGCAATCTTACTTGCAGCCACTCTAAACTTAAAACCACGTTTGGTCAAATGAAATAAAGAAGGCCACTACATACTGCTTAGGGGAAAAATAGAAGATGAAGTGGTAACACTCATAAATGTGTATACAAGGAACATGGGAGAACTAAATTATATAATACAAACAATAATGTACATGAAAATTCTCATATCCAATACCACAATCTTAACAGGAGATCTTAACAGCCCTTTATCCAAAAAAGATAGGGCAATGTCTCATTTTCTTTTACTCATTGCTGGGACAAATACCCACCATGCAAATGAAGGAAGGAAAGGTTTATTTACCTCATAGTTACTGGAAGTTTCAGTCCATATTTGGGGGCCCAAGGCTGAGTGGAACAGGACAGAGAGCATCCAGTTCATGGCAGCGGAACAGCAACAATCGGGTCAGAGGCAACCGAACAACTAGGAGAGCAGAGAGCAAAAGTGCCAGTCTGTCTCTCTTTCTCTCTTTAAATTACATCAGGTTCTCTGCCTTAGCCTGTCCACCTCAGGCCGCACCTATAATTCCCAGCAGTACTCAGACCGATAATATCATCAGTACTACAATACATAATCCCAGTGACTCATGAGTCAAGTCTCCATCTATAGAAGTCCCTGCCCCATGATTGTATGAGGCTTTGGGGTGACAACTAGATGTAAACCATAACAGTCAAGCAGAACAAAAATTAGCAAAGAAGTAGTGGACCTGAACTGGAGCCTGGAACAACTGGACTTAGTGGGCATACACAGAGTGTTTAACCCAAACCCTTTAGAATACACATTTTTTTTCACATGCATATTGGACATTCTAAAATAGATGACATATTAATCCATATGTCATGCTTAAGTATATGCAAGAAGACAGAAATTATCCCATGCATACTACCTGACCACAGTGCAATGAAATTGGAAATAAATGACAAAAGAAACCACAAGAACCCCAGAAATACATGGAAATTAAACAGCACACTTCTCAGCAACCAGTGGGTTACAGATGAAATTAAACAAGAAATTAAACAATATCTACAACTTAATGAAAATTCAAACACAACATACCAGAATTTATGGGATGCAATGAAAGCAGTTGTTAGAGGGAAATTTACAGCCCTAAACTCACATATTAAGAAGACAGAACAGGAACAAATAAATACTCTAATGCAACACCTAAACTGACTAGAAAGTGAAGAGCAAATGAAAACAAAAGCCCAAAGGTGGGGGGGAATTATAAAGATCAAAGCAGAAATCAATTCAATTGAGACGAAGAAAACAATACAAAGAATTAATGAATCAAAAAGCTTATTCTTTGAAAGATTAAATAAAATTGATAAGCCCCTAGCTAACTCATCAAAAAGAGGAAAGAAAGGATTCAGAATCAAGCAATAAGGAACAAAAAGGGTGAAATTACAACAAACACAACAGAGATTCAGAGGATCATAAGTAGCTACTTTGAGCATCTTTACTTTCACAGAATTGTAGACACAGAAGAAATGGACAAATTCCTAGAAAAGTATCAATTTCCAAAACTGAATCAAGATGATACAAGAACTCTCAACAACCCAATAACAGCCACTGAAATACAAAACGTAATAAAAAGCCTACCAACAAAGAAAACTTCAGGGCCTGATGGATTCACCACTGAATTCTACTAGAAATTTATAGAAGACATCGGCCCCATACTTCTCAAACTCTTCATTGAAATTGAAAAGGAAGCAATCCTCCAAAAATTATCCCTAGAAGCAAACATTACACTGATACCAATCCAGAAAGAGACAACTAAAAAAGAGAACTACAGGTCAATTTCTCTCATGACCATACATGCAAATATTCTCAATAAAATCCTCACCATTAGAATACAACAAATCATCAAGAAGATTATACACCATCACCAGGTAGGGTTCATCCCAGAATGCAAGGATGGTTCAACATATGCAAATATTTAAATGTGATAAACTGTATCAATAGAGCCAAAGCCAAAAATCACATGATTGTGTCAATTGATGCAGAAAAGGCTTTTGACAAAGTAAAACAGTCATTCATGTTCAAAGTCTTGCAGAAACTTGGAAGAGAGGGTTATACTTCAAGTTGACAAAAGCCATTTATCACAATCCAACAGCTAACATAATTCTAAAGGGGAAAAACTGAAACCTTTTACTCTCAAATCTGGTATAAGACAATGATGTGCTCTATCACCAGTCCTATTCAATAGAGTTCTGGAATCATTAGCTACAGCCATTAGACAAGAGAGAGAAATAAAAGGAATAAAAATAAGTAAAGAAGAAGAAGGTTATTATCATTATTTGCAGATGACATGATAATTTCTTGGGAAAACCACAAAAACTCAACCAACAAGCTACTGCAATAAATACACAAATTCAGTAGCATAGCAGGTTACAAAATCAACACAAAAGTCAATGTTATTCCTCTATACAGATAACAAACACACTGAGAGAGAATTTAGAGAAACAAAACTTTTTTCAATAGTACCAAAGAAAATGAAATACTTAAGAATTAACCTAAGTAAAGAAGTAAAAGAGCTTTTCAATGAAAATGACAGTAGTCCGAAAAACGAGATCCTAAAGGATTTCAGGAAATGGAAAGATATTTCCTGCTCCTGGATAGGAAGAACCAACATTGTGAAGATGGTCATACTCCCTAAACTGTTATACAGACTTAATGCAATTCCTATGAAAATACCATCAACATACATCACAGAATTGGAGAAGTCATTCCTGAAATTTATTTGGAAACACAAAAGACCCAGCATTGCAAAGACAATACTTGACAACCATGGTAAGGCAGGAGGCATTACAATTCCTGATCTAAAGTTATACTACAAAGTGACAGTAATAAAATCAGCATGGTATTGGCAAAAAGGAGATCTGAAGATCAGTGGAATAGATTAAAAGATGGAGAAGTAAATACAAACACACTCAGCCAACTTATCTTCGACAAAGGGACCAAACATGTTTACTGGAAGAAAGATATCCTCTTTAACAAATGGTGCTGGGAAAACTGGCTCTCCTCATGTTGAAAACTAAAACTTGACCCAGTTCTATCATCATGCACTAAACTAAATTCAAAATGGATTAAAGATCTAAATATTAAAAGGAAAACTCCAAACTTCCTAGAGGAGAAAGTGGGAGGAAATCTTGAATACATCAGGGTACGCAATGAGTTCATGGACAAGAATCAAACTGCAAGCCAGGCGTGGTGGCTCACGCCTGTAATCCCAGCACTTGGGAGGCCGAGGCAGGAGGATTGGTGCGAGTTCGAGACCAGCCTGGGCTACAAAAGTGAGTGCAGGACCAGCCTCAACTGCATAGCGAGACCCTGTCTCAAAAAGACAAAAAAAAAAAAAAAAAAAAAAAAAAAAAAAAAAAAAAAAAAAAAAAAAAAAAAAAAAAAAAAAAAAAAAAAAAAAGAATCAAACTGCACATTTAACACTTGAAAGAATCAACAAATGGGACCTCTTCGGGCGGAGAATTTTTTTCATCTCAAAAGAAATTACCAACAGAGTGAAAAAGACTACCCACAAATTTTGAAAAGATTTTAACTAATAAATATTCAGACGAAGGTATCCTATATAGAATTTATAAAGAACTAAAAGCCATTAGGGTCCCAAAATTCAAAGATCCAATCCAGAAATGGGTACCTGAGTTGAACACACACCTCTCAGAGAAAGAAATTCAACAAACCTATAATACATGAAGAAAAGCTCCACATTGCTAGCCATTCCTGAAATGCCAATCAAAACAACACTTAGATACTATCTCACCCCAGAAAGCATGGCTACTATAAAGAAATCAACCAACAACAAATGTTGGAGAGGTTTTGAGGAAAAAGGAACACTTCACTGCTGGTGGGAATGCATACTGGTGCAACGATTATGGGAAGCAGTGTGGACACTCCTTAAAAAACTAGAACTGGAAATCCCATTCAATCCTGCTATCCCCCTACTGAGAATTTATCCAGAAGAACTGAAAATGTCATATCATAGTGATATCTGTGCACCTATGTTCATAGCAGCACAATTTGTGATAGCCAAATGCTGGAAACAACCAAAATGCCCATTTTTTGAAGAATGGTTGAAAAACATGTGGTATTTTCATAAAGTGGAGTATTACTCAGTTATAAGGAATGATAAATTCCTTATAGAAGAATTCATATATAAGTGGATGTATCTTGAACATATTCTCAGAAGTGAAATAAACCAGACCTGCAAATGCAAATACTGTATAGTCTCCCTAGTGTAAGGACTCAAAAGAAGAAATAAATAAGTAAATTTGGGGCAGTACCAGGAATCAATCTCAGGACCTTCCGTTTTCTGCATTCTCAATCCTTATAATGTGTTTTAGAAGAGTGACTTAAATAAAAAATGCATTTGGAAGAGTTAAAAAAATTAATGTTTATTGAAAGTGTTGTTTAATTGTTTGATCTATACTGATTTGATGATGAAAATGTGTAATGCAACCATTGTTAAATTGTTCTTGTTTTGAAATTCTGTACTATATGTACTCTTACATATTACTGGTTTTTTTCTATCTTTGTTTCTGCTACTTTTACTCTTTAAAATAAAGAAAAAGAAAAAATAATAAAAACAAAGTAACTAAATTTGTACAATTATACTTATAAACTTTTAAACAATATTCTCAACTCCTATTTGGTATGTATATAAACAACAGAGATTTAGTTTACCAGGAAAGTGAATTCCTGCATTAAAAAAGAGAAATAAGTTTAATTTCATAACATTTTGGTAAAAATGAGGCAAAGTAATGAATATTGGTTCTTTATATTAATACTTGATGACATGTAATTTCTATTGATATTGTTAGTAAAATAAATCAAACTAATAATTAGGTTCATAAAGCACAGAAATATAAGGTGATTTTAAAGGGAAAACTTGCATTTTCTTATAAAGAACACATGCTAAATTTAGTATTTACTAACTAATGTCAGCACTATTTGCTCTGTTTGTCAGCACATTTTTTAAATTGGAGGTAGCCTATAATAAACTGCTGCTTTCTTCACTGAGTCATTGTCTGTGGAATTTCCACTTCAGCTCTTAGTTTCAGCTGATCACCCCACAAAAGGACATGTGACAAGCTTCCTTCTTCATGTAAGATAATAGACTTTCACATTATCTCTCCATTGTTTATGTAAACAGACAAAGGAACTTGATCCTGATAAATGAAATCATTCCTTGCCTTTACTCAGCATTGAATATGAGAGTTTTCCTTCTATGCAATCAGTTGTGATTGCTTTGGACCTCGGACATCCAGTGTTATTATTAAAAGGTTTTATTTTGTTACAGTGTATTTTATTTCCATTTCCAAATTTGTTCATTTACAAATATTTCATTCAGGATCTGACATGTTTGATGACTATGTCATCCTCATCGTATGATAGATGAACTCTCTTGGGTTTCCTATGCTGAATCCCAGTTCTCAGTACCAAATGTCACATGCAATTGATATATCTTTTTGTCGTTCAGTATACCTACATAGATATTTATTTTTAATTAAAGTGTATATATTTTTCCACAAAACTAGTATTTATATTTGTGTTTGAACAAAGAAAATTTATACAGAAAAATACTGGCGTCATGTCACTTACTTGCATGACAAAGATTTTCTTTTTTTAAAAAAAACCAAATTTATCTTACACTGTTTCAAAAAGATCACTTCAAAGCATAACATGTAACAGTGGTGTCAATAATAGATTAAAGCATAATTTATTACTTATTCATAAAAGCAAGATTGCTGCAAATAGTAAAAGTTTGGTTTTAAATAGTAAAAATTGCTCTCATTTTGGGTTAAATTTTCATTCATGACAGCTTATCTTAGCTGTTATATCCTAGCTTAATTTTAGACTCAGCCCTTTTTGAAGTAGTATTGAATTTTTCCCACTGCAATTTTGAGTACATATTATAATGAAAGCTACTCTTTTAAGATAGTTTGTGCTATTTTAATATCGAAATCGACTGTGTATTATTTTTGTTGTTTGCTGATATTTTGTACCTATCTATATATGTGATGAAAAAGGGCAGAATTTTTCAGATATATGCTCAAAATAGTTTTTTAAATGAATTAAATACACTTTTGTGTTGTTCTTTGTAATGACCCACACTAAATAATTATCAACTGCTGAATGAGCTGGTAGAGATAAGAGGTATAAAAAGCTACTTCTAAAAAGGTATATACTATATTAATCATTTTAAGAATAATTTTATGCCTTAATATAATTAATATTTTTTTATATGTGGAGTGAAAATTAATGTTTTTTGGAAAAGTAGACAGATAAATTTTTCTGTCCAAAGTGTAGGAAAGCAAATTCATAACAAAACAAACATAATCAATCACTGGTGTAATGCTACTTGTTCTCATTTATAGTTGATTTCCTTTGAATTATGACCGTTAGTAGTAATAATAAATACAAAATGTTGGAACATGTGGAAAGCAGAAAACCACTTCTGTCATTGAGTTCTCACATTCTTTATTTGATCTAAAAATGACCTATGTTTGTTAGCAAATATGACCAAGTAACATCTTCTAAATTATGGAAAACAAGAAAATAAAAATAAATAAATTATGGGAAACAGATAATTCATATTCTTAGGTATCATATTAATTATCTGTTACATGTTGTAGCATGGAAGAAAAAAAAAACAGAAAAGAAAAGGTGACCAGAAGCTCATTTTGATGCATAATCTAGAGTATATAACGTGCAAAAGTTGAAAAGTGTCTGTAAATCCTGCATAAGAATAAAAGTGCCAGTATGAAATGTAAGTATGTGAAAGAACAATGAAAGATGAATTGGCCTTGCTCTCTGATTGTCTCTGTAATAGTTTAGTAGCCTATATAAGTTACATTATGTACTTAAGAGAAGTTATATTATATAGACTATTAGAGAATCTATATATTATATGGACTATTAGAAAATATATATCTTTTTATCCAAGATTATCTGAGTGAAAATCATGAATTATCAGTCCCAACTGAGTTTATTTATTTATTTATTTATTTATTTATTTATTTATTTTATTATTTTATTATTTTTTGTGCATGTGGAACCAGGGCTTGAAATAAGGCCCTTGTGCTTGCCAAGCAAGAGCTTATTTTACTGAGCTCTGCAGCTCCTTCCTCATTGAGTTTAATATGACTTAAACTCAAGGTCAGTGAGGTCTGAGGACATAAGAGAACCTGTGCTGTAACACCCTATAACTCAGTGATGTCTCAAATTTTCTGTTCAAGGAGATTTGGAGGCCACAGAAGAAAGGGATTGGCAAGGTATGGTGTACCTAATGAGAGTCACCTACAGAGAAAACATTCTCTCAGGCTTTTCAAGGAGCAAACTGGTCAAGCAATGGCAGTGACTCATCCAGATAGCTCACAATGACAACAGTGCTCCAAAGCACTGTATGTGGTTTCAAGGGAAATCCGGAGGGGTTTTGACTGACCTTGGAAGATGCAAAAGTTATATATCTGTCATACAGGTATTATTTTAACGTGCCATTAACCACCCAACAGAAAATTTTAACCACAAAGCATAAAAATTAACGCTAGATTAGTATACTGAGCTGTAAAAGGCTTACATCAACAGCTTTGACATTGCCAGTTCTGCCAATAACCCACTATGATTATGGAATATAAGACTATGTATACAACTACTTTCTCTAAGTTCAGTGAGAAGAAATTTTTGTACCAATAATGACTAGAAAATTTATCATGTCTGTATTCTGTGCTCTAAATAACTAGTAAGAGGACAACAATATGCATTATATCAATTATTGGGAATGTACTACTAACGTGTTTTGAAACTGTCGCATTGATATTTCTTATTAAAAGTACTAAAAATGACTTAAACTCATATTCCCATGGTATACTTGAAAAGGATTAATACATTACTTGTCTACAAGAAAGACTTGTTCATTTTTTATCTTTCTCATTCTTGATGATGGATCATCTTACATACTAAGTAAATCATCAATTTATATTTGTTTCTTCACTTTTAAAATATGTACATCAGTCCCTTCTTGTCACCATTTTAGTCGAAACCTTCAGCACAGGATCCTGTAATTATTACAACAGAGTCCTGACTTTTCTGTCACATTTCCTTCAAATCTACATTTTATATGTCATATATCTTATTCTCTTAAAATATCATTACTTGCTCTTAAACATATCAAATATTGAGTCCTCCCTTTTTTGGCTTGTCTTCAAGATCTTTTAAAATTTGCCTTCTTACTAATAATTTAACCACCTAACACCCAGAAGTCATCTAACATAAGCTTTGTGTTTCAGTTATTTCATCCTGTACAACTCATTCCACTTAAAATTCTTTCTTGTGGTTTTCTTCCTGATTAGAATTCATCAATGTTCTCTGCACAGTCTAAATCTAAATTTCCTGTGCCTCCTCTTCCCCCAGATTATTTAATTTTCATGTTTGATGGTATTTAGTTGTTAAATGTTTACTGTGTGGATTGCTATGTCCTCTACAACATAAAATATGGCTCATATTTTATTTTTCTTACTGTCATGCTAGTATTCTCCCTTACATTCTACATATAGTCTATAAATTAACTTAAAAAGAACAATTATATCTCTAGTTCAAAATTACTAAAAGCTCCATCAACTTATATTTGAAAAATACAAAAAATTTATTTTAAAAGGGTATTGTATTTAGACTAATTTGTGATGGGATATGTTCTTTAGACCAACAAGGCACAATTTGCTTTTAAAAGTTGCTAAGCAAGCTTAATTTTCAAAAGCAATATATATATATACTGTAGTTCACATTTATATTTCATAACCACATAATTTTATTGACTGGCATTTATATTATATTTTTAGGGCTATGAAATCAGCAGTGAATCTGTTTCTTTGTTGTTGTTGCTTTGGTTTGTTTTTTTAGAGAACCAGGGATCGAACTCTGGAACTTGCAATTGCCAGGCAGGGTCTTGTGCCCCTGAGTGATCTCCCCAACCCCTAGCAATGAGTCTGTTTGATACATAAAACATTGAAGGATTATGAATATTCTCAAAACACAGAGTAAAATCATTGCTTAATATAGAATCAAGAAATAATCTAAATAGTCTGTTATAGTAAAGTCTCCTTTTTAGTTGTCCCTCAAGAATACAGAACAGTAAATCCAGAAAGATGATCTCCTTAAACTTTTATTTTGCACTCAAAGCTTCCAATTATATAACACTATAATGAATTAAGTGGTAAAATGTCAAGATTAACATATTTTTAGTCATAATAAATATGTGTAATAGGTCTCTCTGGAATTAAACATTCCGGCAAGATATTTTGTTATGTTTTCAATTGCAAAAGTTTAATAAGTAAAAGATTGAAGAGGTCCAACAGCCAAATGAGAAAATGTACTCAGTCTCATTGCTTTAAATATCTGGGCCAGTGAGATAGCTCAACAGACTAAGTGCCTGCTTCAGCAAGCATAGAGACTGGGATTCGTTCCCCAGCACCACATGCTATTCGCCCCACCCCAGGGTGCACTGAGCCAGCGACCGATTCTGGACATGGTGGCCCACATCTGTAATTCTAGTGCTGGGCATGCTAAAGGCAGGAGGATCACTATGAGTCTGAGCTGCATGGTAAGACCCTGGACCACATATGTACATTAAAAAGATAATAATTGGCAAGTTTATGCCAAAACCAACAGAGATGTAGGCATTATATTTGAATCCCATTCCTGAATATAATTACATGTCATTTTCACTATCATACTAGGAAAATAGTATTGAAAGAAAAGAAAAAAGTAAACTTCATGTTTTTAAATTTCCAGTCTGTGGTAAAAGTAGAATATATGGCATTTCTTAATGGTGGGAAATTGATCTGAGGGATGAAATTAGCAAACGAACAGATTTTTTTTTTTTGTCTTTTTGAGACAGGGTCTCGCTATGCAGTTGAGGCTGGCCTTGAGCTCACTTTTGTAGCCCAGGCTGGTCTCGAACTTGCACCAGTCCTCCTGCCTCAGCCTCCCGAGTGCTGGGATTACAGGCGTGAGCCACCACGCCCGGCTCGAACAGATTTTTAAATATAGCTACCCTCATATTTCTTAACTGAGGCCTATGGCCTACACACTCACCTCAGGTCTTTGTGTTTCTCTGCACAGGAAGAGAGAAATCTAAAAGATATTAATCATTTTAAATGAGAACACATTTCTAAAACAGTCTAAAAAACTTCCAAAATGCTGAGGGAAAATTTTTTGAAAAATATGAAGACCTTTCAAAGAGGAATATTATGCAGTGTATTTCTAAAGTATTATGATAGTTGTTATCTTCAAGTCTCTACATGCCAACAGTACAGGATTTGATTGTTTCAGAAAACTAATAAAACTAACTAGCAGGAATACCTGGTAAAAATTTTAGAAAAGTAGAAGTGCTTCCCTGCAAAAACCTTGCATAAAATATCACATTATCTTCTGGTTCATATATAAACACATTGTCATCTGAATAAAAAAAAATACTTCTCATTCATGCATACAGATTTTCCTTAAGTACTGTGACTGAAAAATGGACTGAGAAAAATGACTTGACATGGTTAACATAAAAAAAAAACTAAATAGAGAGAGGGAGTGAGAGACAGAGAGAGACAGAGATAGAGAGAGACAGAGATAGAGACAGAGACAGAGAGAGAAACAGGGAGAGGAAAGGAAAGGAAGGGAATGTTAGGGAAGGGAAAAGGAGATCTGTATGCATGTGCAAGGGAAGAGGATAAAGAAGAAGCAGGTAGAAAGTAACATATAAATTAAGTTGGAAGAAAACAACAGATTGTAAACAAAACCATCATAAAATTCATAACAGTAGAATGGAATAGGGAGAAATATTTCCATATCTGAGTGCTAACCTCTGTGTGAAGAAAATCAAGAGGGAAGGAATTCAGAGCTATTAAGCAAACTTAGTTTGTAGTATGAATTAAATAAACTTTGATGTCAGTTGTATTTTCAACTTTGATATAACA
Source organism: Myocastor coypus (assembly GCA_004027025.1). Taxonomy (NCBI): domain Eukaryota; kingdom Metazoa; phylum Chordata; class Mammalia; order Rodentia; family Myocastoridae; genus Myocastor; species Myocastor coypus. Next base: position 1,151 of record PVJA010050960.1, on the reverse strand, counting down.
TCACAGAACTGTGATGATAAAATATGGGTATGAAAATTTTATAATATAAAATGTTATGGTCATGCAAGTTATATCACATTTAGAAAACATATTGTACTTCCAAGAAGGTCAGCAATATGCTTTACACAATAGACGGAAGACAGTTTCCTTCTGGTCTATTCCAAAAGTTTACTGCAATAGTAGCAAACAAACTATAGGCAATACAAGAGGTGGATTTGAATAAAGACAAAGACATTAGCAAATTGGAAAAATCAATAGGTAGTAATGTCATACGAGTTATGTGCAGAAAACCCTAATCAAATCTTTGGAAGAAATGATTATAGTCTCTTCTTATTAACCCTTACAAACTGATATTGCCTGCATGCGTGTGATAAGAAATTATAGTACTTTTCCCCCTTGAAAGGAAACTAAGAAAAAATGAAACAATTTACAAAAATATTCCAAAGTGAAACTATTTTTCTTTCAATACACACAATGAGGGAAAAAAGATCTAATTTATGTCATATATATAAATACATATACTCATATTTATGAAAGCTAGGGGTAGATAATATTTGACATAAATTTTGAAATCCATTATGGCATTATACCACTCTGGATTTAAATCATACCAAAACTCTAGCACCTTTCAAGAAAACAATATAAATGTAAAAGTAAAAAAAAAGATTACAATGAAATAAAGAAGTTTTCACTTTTCTTAAGGTCTACAAATATATTTTACAAACATGTTCCATTGTGAAAATAAATATCAATGAAAATTTTTAAGTGAAACATGGATTTCTCCATCTTTCATGTTTTAATGCTCAAAGGGATAAAAAGGAGTTTTTATCAGAGCATATATTCAGAGCTGACACAATGATTAATATTATTAAAATTACTATTTTGCAGGAACATAAAAATGTTGAAAATATACTGATAAAAAAACCTCAGAAACAATCAAACGACATCTTTTTATACATAAAGAAATTAAGGCTCAGACAGGTTTAGTGACTTATTCAGGGTCACAGAATAGATCATTCCCACACTCAAGATCAGAATTTAAATCTCCCAACTTATAGGCCAGGAATGTGCTGTTTTGCAAACCTTTTGTAGGAAGTGACTGTGTATGAGCATTCAGTCCCGAGTACCCTCAAAATTGAGTGTAAAACACG
>PVJA010050959.1:0-13051 GCA_004027025.1 Myocastor coypus | reverse complement strand
ATTGGAGAAATTCTAACAGAGTACATGCTCGCAAGCTTTATCAGATCTTTATACTTTTCCTCTAGTATGCCCCCAGATGACTAACTTAAAAATTAGCAAACAGCTTAAGCATTAAATAAAGAATTGTTACTGAACTTTATTTCCTTGCTCTAACTTTAAAGAAGTCCTTCAACAAATATCACATTTGTGTTACACGTCAAATTTTATAAAAAGAAACCAATCATATTATTTTCCAAACATTCACATTAGAAATTCCACTTCTCTTCCTAAAATGTCAACTGAACTTCTTATCAGAATTTACTAAGCTTTCTATGTTTTTGTTTTTCTTACTCAGAATGAAGGAGTGAATTCACAGGTCACTTTGGTAGTCTCCTACCATAAAGCAATCACAGCAAGCCTCATTCCAAACTAAATAAAATTTGCTAAGACTGTACTGGTAAACAATATACAATTACGAATTTCTGGCTTATATGAGGTCATTTGATATGTTTTCCCTAATTAAGGTCTTGTAGTTCTAACATTGTGAACTTTATAGTAGTAATTTTTTAATTTGTTTTTAACTGAATGATGCATTTTAGACAAGTGATCTTTAAAAAAAAGCATGGTTTTATGAATAAGTTAAACATATTTATCGTAACTTATAAAATCATCTTGATTTACTAATTGATTAATCAAAATCATTAAAAAATGAAAATAATTCATTCATATCTACTAATTTAAAATTTCATTTATTTAAATTTTGTGTCATGTAGATAAGTATAATGGAGAATAAATAATTTTTAATATTTATCTTCATTTCCTGAATATAAATATCATGTATAACATTATAACTCACTTCATCTCCATGCAAATTATTTTAAAAGGCGTACTGGATATTTAAATCTTGATGTGTCTTATGTTTAACCCTAATGGGTGAAGCAAAGGAGAAAAGTGTTGTTAAGCAATGGTAATCAGTTCCAGCTAGAGGGCTAATAATCTGAATTCCTGAGTGTCTGTTGGAACTGCAGATTCATCCCCAAGTACTGAATATCATGCTTTTTCATCATCAGTGATTAACAAGAAGCCTTCCTGACCCCACTAGAAGAAGTAATCCTTATCCTGCATATTGTGCTCCCATTCTGAAACCTTCACTCCTTCCGTTAACCTCTCCCTTCTATTCTGTGTGCTGGACTAATGGTCAAATTGTAACACCCAGCTGAATTGAATCAGTGCTTCTGAGTGGAGAAAGCTCATCTGAAGCCTGTTGCCAAAAGAATAACAGGAGAACTTTCTTGGGGAACACGGAGTGCTGTTGATTCTCCTGGAGAAGTTGTCATGCTGGCTTTCTTGATAAGAACTCAGCTTTTCTCTACATCAGAGCACTGTGGGTCCTTTCTGTTCCTGAGGATGCTGCAGTTCTCTTTGGGGGAAATTCTGGTTCTTAGTTTGAGCACTGCTTCCTGGATTCAAAGCAGCTCTTTCAACCTCATGATGCAAATCTTTTTTTTTTTTTTTGGCAGGACCGGGGTTCAAACCCACGACCTTGCACAAGCCAGGCAGGCCCTTGTGGCACGGAGCTATCTCCCCAGCCCTTCATGATGCAAATCTTAATACAACTGGAAAAGACTTTCTAGCTTCCACCGCCACTTAGATCTTCCTAGTGCAGATCCTTGATACAGGCTTGCATAAGATACTTTTATAGGCTGCAGGCCTCCTATTGGACTTGCATAGAATATTGTCATGGGCTCTAGGACATCAGCTGGAATCTCTCATGACATTGCAATGGAATCAAAGCCCGCAGGTGTATTCTTGGGTCTCTAGTGTGTGGACAGATTTGCTTCACTCTATTACATTTGACTGTTTGGGTGACTAGTATTAAATAATACTGTAAATCATGTGTCCTATTCTAAATCTTTCTTTTGTAAACCCTGATTAAAACACACAGCACATGTAGGTTTGATGTAAGGATTTTTTTCTACTTTTTTGTGTTTTTTATTTTTAATTGTATTAATTTCAATGTGAAAGAAATAACAATGAGACAGTTTCAAAACAGGCTAACAGGGCAGTTATAGTAATTAATGCATTGCATATTGTTGTCTTCTTAGTAACTATTCAGAGTACAAGATACAGACATGAATTCTTTTTTAATTTTATTACTTTTAATGAGAAATAACAATGAGACTGTTTCAAAACACATTAGGAGGGCAGCCACAATAACCCACACCATATTGCTGTCTCCATAGCAGTCATTCAGAGAACCATATTCAGACATGATAACTTCTAAATACTATTGGTACACATATTTCTTCTCATTTAATTAAGAGTGATTGTATGTATAGCCCAATATTCCATACTAATATATATACTTTTTTTTTTATCTCCCACGGTCAGATAAATCTCCTCAAGGGGGATTTACTTTCAAGTAAAAGACTTACCTTGAAACCATGTACAGTGGTTTATAGAACTTTAGAACTTTTGTCGGTGTCAGCTGTCTGCATGAGTCACAGCCATTGCTTGACCAGTTTGCTCTCTGTAAAAGCCTGGGAGAATGTTTTCTCTCTAGGTGACTCTCCTTAGGCACATTATATATCATAGATCCCTTTCTTCTGTGGCCCCATAATCTCCTAAAGCAGAAAGTTTGGGATATTCCTGAGTTATAGGATGTTGCAGCACACGTTCTCTTATGTCTCGAGTTCTCACTGACCTTGAAGGACTAGGACCAAAATATTGGCTATCCTTGTAGGCCTTCTTAGCTTTCCTTTCCTTAATTTTTTGGACAGAACCCCTTTTGGATATTAGGTGCTGTGTTCAAGTTTCCAATTTCTTTCCAGATAAGCCACCTGTGACTATTGCACTTACCATACTTCTGTGGGTTTCTTTTGAACTTGGCAAGTAAAATAACTCAATCAACTCCCTATTTTATTCAAAGATTTTTTTATTTATTTCTCTTAAACCTTATTTATTTGTTTGTGTTATGGCTGGCTCAGCCTGCCCTGGGGGTGCACAGCAATATGGTGCCAGGGATCGAGGATTGGTCTCAGCACTTGCCTTACAGCCCTCACCTCAGTCTTTTGAAGTTACTTTATGAAACATTTTTCCTATTCATATAATGTGATAATTTTATCTGAATAATCATATTTAAGTATAATTTACCTATTTAAGAAGTTGAAATGCTAAATTGACAATGCTTTTGCCTACATCGAAATTATAGAATCTATCCAAATGTTGAAAAGGGAAGTGTCACCAAAGACTTTTAAAACTTGTTTTTTTTTTTTTTTTTTTTTGACTATAGAAATAATGTTACATATTTTAAAATTACAGCCAATGATTAAGGGATATACATGATCTTCATGGATGTTTATGAACACTGAAAGCTCTGCTCTAAGGAGGTATGGTATAGCACATGACTGTCAGGTTCATGTACTTTAATCAGGCATTGAATGTTGCCTCAGACACCAAAGTGAATCAATCCACGTTGTATAACACAAGTTATAATTTCAAAGTATTATAAAACAGACTATAATTTTAAGAAGTGTTATGAATGCAAAATTGATGTTTGGCCAGAACTCGTGGGCTTAGATATTTTTGCTGCTGTTCAGGAGTTGATATAAAAGAACATTCTGTGTCGTATACCAAGTGAGTTTTACAAGCTAAGTGAAAAAATTAAGAAAACAACAAGTCAGTTATTGTACTTCCTTGTAAATTCAAGTTTATATTTTAGAAGGAAATGCTCAAGAGAATATGAACTACTTTGACTGAGTTGCTTTAAGAGATATTAAATAGAGTTGAGTTTGAAAATAAAAAAATAACTCAAGTGAAACTGAGCATTTATGCAATATGCCTTGTACTGAAGTAATGATTTCAACTTCTAAAATGTTCAATTTGAATTTATGAAATATGTATGTAAAATATTTATATTTATATAATAGTCACAGCGTCTTGTATTAGTCATGCAGTGAAGCAACTCCACTGCAGTAGCTCATAACTACTAGTTAGAAGTTAGTTTAAAGCAATAATTCTAAAATATCAAGATGAGTATGAAAAAAATTCCTATTCTTTCTTTTCTACATTTTAATTAGTGTGTTTATAGTAAATAATGTTTACAATATGCTTTGGGGCTAGTGCCTATAATTAATATATTATAATTATTTTCCCCTAATTATTTTATTTCTAGCTCACTTTCCTACCGTCTCCTCTCTCTCCATCTCTGTGCCTGGAACCCTTTCCTAAAAGACAGATCTGCCCGTTCCTGTTTATTTACTTATTCATTTATACTTTGAATTTCTCATATGTGAGAAATTATGTGACATTTAAGATAATGTGTCTGATTTATTTTGTTTAATGTTATGGCTTCAAAGTGCATCTGCTTTACCACAAATTACTCAAATTTAGCATTTTTCATGACAGATTAGTACTCTTAACTATAAGTGTCACTTTCTCTAGATTGAGCTATCTAGCACACATCCATGCTTTTACTATTATGAGTTTTAGTTTTACTAAAACTAAACTATCTACTTGGGAATAAATGTATCACTATAGTATGATGGCTTTTAAATTTTATAGTTTTACATTTTGATGATTCCTCCAAATGGTTTGCATACTGATCATCCTATTTGTATTTCTACCCACAATGTAGAAAAGTTTTTTTTTTTATTCCCACTAGATCCATTTGTGTTAGTTCTTATCTATATTTTTAAGACAGACATAATTTTTCTAGGCCCACATCTCTTGCATTGTAGCAAATAAAACTCAAATAGCTTGAATACATAGAACTTAAATCAGAAATATTTAATCTGTTAGTAAAATTCCTAAATATATGAACATCAGAAATAATTTTCTAAATGAATGCACTGCACAAAAAATAATATCAGGAAATAACAAATGAGATTATATTGAATTAAAAAGTCTTTGGATAATAAAAAGATAAAATAAAGTAAAAAGGTAACCTACAAAATGCGAAAATTATTTCAGCTACTTTTTGACCAAGATATAATATGTAGAATTTAAAAATAATTAATACATGAAAGACCTAGTAAAAACTAGGTAACAGAAAAGTTGGTAATTCTGAGAAGTACACATGTCCATGAATTAAAAATAACGCTCAACCTGCCTGTACAAAAGACAAATGTAAACTTAAAAGAGGATTTAAAAACTATCTTACTCTTTAATTCTGGTGTTTAAACCAAAAGCTTACTATCCAAATGTTTACTCTGCTAACAACACCCCTTACACAGTGATTACCTTAGTGAAAGGACCAGAATTTGAGTGTCCCAATTTTCAAAGTGAAAATCTTGAGAATTGTAAAAGAGGGCCCAGTTTCCCTCTCACATCTTTTCCCTTTACAGCACAAAACTAGACCGATCTCAGCATCTTTCACAAGAGAGAAAAATTAAAGGCGTAAGAATAGGAAATCAAGCAGTTAATTATCATTATACAGATATGATACTCTACATAGAAGACAACAAAAACTCCACCAAAAGACTTTTAGATATAATAACCAAATTCAGTAGAATAGTAGAATAGCTTAATACAATGGCAACACTCAGAAATTAATAGCATTTCTGTGTCCTAACAACAAACTCATTGAGAGAAATTAGCGAAATCACAGCCTTCAAAATAGCATCCAAAGAAAGAAATACTTAGGGATCAGCCTACAAAATAAAGTAAAAGATGTATACACTGAAAAATTCAATACTCCGAGAAGTTAGAGGAGAAATTCAGAAAATGGAAAAATAGTCCTTGTTCGTGAAGAAGAAGAACCAACATTTGAAAGTGACCATACTCCCAAAATTGCTATACAGATTTAATACATTTTCAGTAAAAGTACCATTAGCATACATCCCAGATGTAGAGTAAACATTCCTAAAATTTACCTTCAACCAGAAAAGACACAAAATAGCAAATGTAATCATGGACAACAAAGGTAGGGCAAGAGACAACACAATCCTTGACTGTGATAAAATCAGCATGGTTTGGCAAAAACAGACCTTAGGTTCAGTAGAACAGATTAGAAAATGCAGCCACACATACAAGCATACTCAGCCACCTCATCTTTGACAAAGGGACCAAACAAATTCACAGGAAGAAAGATAACCTCTGTAATAAATACAGCTCAAAAACTACTTTTCTATATGTTGCATAAATAAAACCAAACTCATGTATATCAACATATATTAACTAAAGTCAAAGTGGGTCAAATATGTAAATATTAAAATAGATATACTTTAGTGGAAGAAAAAGCAGGTAAAAATCTTGAAGACATATGGGTAGGCAGAAAGCTCATGAACAAAAAGCAACCTGCATGGGGAATATATTTTAAAAATCAACAACTAGGATTTTATTGAAAACATTTTCACATCAAAATAAATCACTACAGAGGGAGAAGACAACCCACAGTCTTGGAAAAATTTTAGCCAACTGTCCACCAGAAAAAAGACAAATGTAGAACATATAAAGAATTAAAAAGAAATTAAATCCCCATCATTCAAAGACCCAACCCAAAAATGTGCATTTGAGATGAATACACATTTCTCAGAAATATAAATGGAAAATAAATATATAAAAATATGTACATCATTGGTCGCATAAGAAATGCAAATCAAAACAATACTGAAATTCCACCTCACCGAATAAAGAAACACTATAATTAAAAAGTCAACTAAGAAAAAATTGCTTCTGGGGCCATAGAGGAAAAAACCTTTCTCTGCTATTGGTGGGAGCATAGAGTTTACAACCACAGTGGAATTCCATATTGAGCACACTCATAAAACTAAGATTAGAGGTCCTGTTCTCCAGGTTATACCATTTTGGGGTATGATTTTTAGAAGATTTAAAAACATATGCACACCCATGGTTATAGCAGCGCTGTTTGTAACAGTTAAATATTGGAAACAACCCAAATGCCCATCAACTGAGGAATGGATAAAAAATATGTGGGATTTTTTATATGATGGAGTGTTACTCAGCTGTAAAGATAAATAGAGGCAATGCTTTTATGGGTAACTGGATGCAACTCAAAGCCATATTCATAAGTGAAATAAATCATACCTGCATGTATAAACATCACATTGTTGCCCTAGTGGAAGAAACTGAAAGAAATAACAAATTGCAAAAGGTGCAATAAGTACTGTGAAATGGAACTAAACTGCTAAAAAAGGAAAAGACAGCTGCGATGAGGGCAAAGAAAGGCATTAGAATATGTGTCATTTTTTCTATCAATCTATTTCATATATATATATATATGCAATGATAATTATGCTACTATTTTCTATTACTTCATTGAAAAGAACGGTTAGTAGTTATATTGTTTGATCAATCTTATATGCCTATATTTTGTAATCTGAGTGCCTATTTTGAAGATAATATGTGATAAAATAATCATTGTTAATTTTCTAATCTTTTTTGAAGGTCTGTAAAATTTTTCTTGTCTTTATCCTCTCATACATAATTTTTTAAAAAATTACATTAATTTAAATTATACTGTTATGTTGTTTCGATTATTACTGGATAAAGTAGTCATACTTTAAAATACTTTAAAATGTAGAAAATTATCATATTTAACTACTTTAATATACCCTTTAACAAACTCTGAAATGGAACACTTTTGAAAACATTAATATACAAAATCATTCTAGTGTCTGTCTGAGCATAGTTTAAAAATATGAGCAAGGATTATTTCTCTGCAAAATCTTCCATCTGAATACCAGTGCCAGTTCTTCCATCTGGGGTTTCATATATAGCAAAGCACAGAAATTTGTAATTCAATGTGTCTTTGATAAAGTGAACCTCAACGCTATGAAATAATATTAGAAGCTTAATTTCATTAATCAACAAATTTTTGTTGACTATCATGAACATTTCCACATTGTGGTGCAAAATTTTGATGCTTGATTCTTGTAGCTCCTCAGCAGGAAGTAAACGATATCATTGTGTATTATTATGCATATTACTGAGCATTCAGTCTCTATTCTCCACTTGTGCATATTGGAAGGAACATGTGAGGCTCATAGGTGCCAGCATAAGGATTTTAGATGTGCCAAGCATTGTCCTCACAGGACCTCAACACATATTGGTCGCTGCCTTCAGTGCTTTCATGTTTTGGCATTTTTCTCTTGCTACATTTGTGCTATCCATTCAAGTTTTGTTTTACTCAGCAATGTTTCCTTAAAGGACTCCTTTTCCTTTCAATTTCCTTCTCTTCCAGCACGTCACATCTTTTTTTTTTCTAGTTTCTCTTACTTTTGAATTTTTAATACCGTTAAATGTTTAACAATATGTACTAGAAGAATTTGATGTTACATTTAGGAACACATTTTGTCTAATAATATGAGGTCAGGATTTGTGTTTAATTTTCTGTTAGTATAGCTGCATATTTCTCCTTGATGATATATTGAGTGACTGAATAAATTAATCTAAAATACATAGTCTGTACATAAGAGTGCAATATTCTTGAAATTTTCAGTGTTTTTAAATCTGTCTTTGTGTTTATTGTTTGTTATATAGTTAATTGCTTTATCCATTTAGATATTTCCCATGTGATAGACATATTCTCCCCTAAAATAGTACATTTTTAATTGAGTAAGCTAAATAATTTTGGGACTAAATGTCAAATAACAGATGTAGCAGTGAGCATCTACAAAGGAAAATTGCTAAATACCATATGGACTGACAAAATACAAATCCTCTTGTCACTACCTAGAAAACAAATGCATTTTCATTTCATGTGTCTTTGATATGAACCTCCTTAAAAATACTGGAACAATGCTATATTGCCCTTTAAGTGAAGACACCAATTCACTAAACAACTATTTTAGATTTTATTTAATGTATGTGAGCACATTTTCCTCCAAAATGTCTATTTGATATCCACAGGAAACCTAGTGAAAGCATTTTGAACAGTTGTATAACTGATTATGTTGTCTGCTTAAAGAACAATATTGCATAGTGAATAGGCATAGCTTATTTTGCAGATTGGAGTATTCTACAATATTCTAAAAACATTTTAGTAGTTTTCTAATGTAAATGTAGACAATTAACCTTAGTATTTGAAGCTTTCTGTATAAACTTTGTGAATCTTTGTACTATCTTCTCATGATCTGAGTGATTCAGGGTCTTATCTGTGTTTGAAATCCATACATTTACTTCTTTATTCATCTCAAATTCGAGAAATTGTTTCCCTTATTATTTAAAAAATTGGATGTCCTTAAAAATAAAGTTACTGAACATCAGATACATTTTCCAGGTTGTCTATTAAAAATATTGTGTGTTACAGTGAGATCACTGTACCATAACACAATTTAATTTGTGAGGTTTAAACGACTTTACATATATATATATATATATATATATATATATATACACATATATATATATATGTATATATATATGTATATATATACACATATATATATGTATATATATATATATATATATATATATATATATATGAAAGTTAAATTAGTTTTTATCTCATCATGAGTTCATTTATTTACTTAAATTTAAGATATTTGGGGCTGGAAAGGTAGCTCAATAGTCTAAAATGCCTGATTATGCAAACATAGGCAAGTGCAGAGACCACATTTGGATACCAGGCACCACACGCCATACCAGGCCCTCTCCACAGGGCAGCCTGAGCCAGCCACAAAAACAACAACAGAAGTAGATTAAACAAAAAATATTTGAAATAATTTCAGTTTAATTACTGACATTGTTTGTATTTCTGGTTTTGTTATTATCAGCAAAAGAAATCATGGTAAGGAAGATATAACCCATCCAGGAAATTAGACATGATCTAGTGCTCTGTGAAAAATAAAAATTAGTAATTTGGTTTCTTAAATACATTAAGTTTTATTAATTGATTTTTCTCAATTTCCTACAAAGAAAAAGTGGGAGAAACCTTAAATTAGTTATTGTTGAATAATAATATATTTTCAAGCCGGGCATGGTGGCGCATGCCTGTAATCCCAGCACTCGGGAGGCTGAGGCAGGAGGATCGGTGCAAGTTCGAGACCAGCCTGAGCTACAAAAGTGAGCTCAAGGCCAGCCTGAACTGCATAGCGAGACCCTGTTTCAAAAAGACAAAAAAAAAAAATATATATATATATATGTATATATTTTCATCCATTGTTTACTCAATTACTTTCATTCTGAATACTTCTTACATATTGAAAATATTACCTCATCAATCATCACACTTTGAGTACAAGGAAGCATGACAATTTTTAATAGCTTCCATGCACTTACATTAATATCATATTCTATTATGTCCATTAAGGTACAGTTTATACTGAGTGTTATTCTAGCTTTCACAAAGGATAAATGCATTTATTCATGCCCCCAAGGAAAATTTACTAAACACTACATCGGAAATTAGATAAATTTAGAGTAATAGATTTTTAAATGTTTCTTGTCTATGAGATTTTCTAAAAGAATATAAATTTCCAGTTGCTGAAATATATGTTGAAAACCCATATTCTTGCATCCTTCATCAATTAGGAGTAATTACTTAAAATATTGTACCCATTAAAAATGTGTCCATTAACATGCCGATTCAGATATGACATATCTTCATTACACTTGAACACAATATATAAGTAATTATAAAAGCATCAAGTGGTAAAATATTTCTTTTTTTTTTTTTTTTTTGGGTAGTGTTAAATGCTATAACCATAGCCGCACATACACTAATCCTGGGCTGTCTACTGAGCTACATATACAACTCTATCATTTCATAATCTCTAAATGCAATTTTTAGCTCAAGTTGATCTACATTTTTATTTTCTATTAATTTTAATGAGAAAGAAGTAGCAATGAGGCAGTTTGAAAACATGTTAGTAGGACAGTTACAAAATTTAATACATTATATATTTTTCTCTTCATAGTAATTCTTCAGAGTCTGCAATTTTAATCAAGAAAGATTCTTAGGGCTGGCCTGATAGCTCAGTGGACTAAAGTACCTCCTTAGATAGAGCCCAGTGGCCCAGGGTGGAACCCGGTGTGCCATGCTGGCTCTGCTCCTGGGGCACCCCGAGAGGTCAATTGAGACTGGGCGTGGTGGCTCATGGCTGTAATCGCAGTGCTTGGGAGGCTGAAAACAGGAGAATCCCTGAGTTTAATCTACATAGTGAGACTCTGTAGAACTGTATCCCCTATACTAAATGCAAAAAAAGGAAGATTCTTGACCATTTCAAATATTACTTTAAAAATATTTCTAGTATGGCATTCTCATTTTTGTATCTTAATTCTTACTTTCAAAGACTATTGTGAGAGAAATTTGACACAAACTGTTGTCCTCAAAAGGTTGAGTTAACCATGTTTTTTCAGATGCGTGAATGACGTCTATGTGAAATAATGTTTCATTACAAGGTTGTAAAATTAGTAAACATATACTGTTTTACCCTTGAGGTTTATATATTCAGCAATATAAATTGAATGTATTCTAGTTGATCTCTTCAACAAACCTATGTGAGTTCACATAACCTTTTCTATCTTGCAGGCTACCATGCAGTACACAAAGGAGAAAGAGAGAAAGACCACAGAGATAGTTTTTGAAAATGCAGCTTTTTAGAGTAAGATACCTACAGCTCTGGCACAAAAAATGTAGAACTCTGGAAGTAGTTGTAATTTTGGTCAGGAGGAATAGATTGAACTAAAAAAATTCTTATTCTTACATTAATGAATAATAGCCAATGATGAGAACGTCATAATTCTAAAATTCTTAGGGATTTATATTTTCAACACCAGGCATCCAGCCGAGAGCATTCACATTCAGGTAGGTCACATTTTAAACTACAAGATTCCTTGTGCTAAGTTCAAACTTAAATTCTCCTTCCTCATGCTCCCAGAGAGTTGTGATTTCAAGAGTGTAGTACCTTGCATAGACATTTTTTAAAAAATTAATTCACCAGCAAATATGTACTGACCAATTACAATTTTATAGACTTATGGTTAATTTATGCACCATTTATTATTTTAAATGTCATAAATAGCTACATACATTGATATCTTGACACATACAAACTATGTACTTAAACAAGAATTTTTATTTATTTATTTAATTTTTTTTTGCAAGACCGGGGTTTGAACTCACAACCTTGCACTTGCCAGGCAGGCACTTGTGCCACAGAGCTATTACCTAGCCCCATTAAACAAGAATCTTAAGCTGAAAGAATGTAAAGTAGACTTTTTTTTTGAAGTACTAGTAAAATACTTACTACAATTTATTCAAAGGCAGAAAAAAAATTTCAAGTGACTTTGTTAAAGTTTAAGGAATAGTCACAGACAGTAACCTAAATAAATGTTTCTAAGTAAGGCAAATGATTGAAAAAAGAGTACTAAATAAACAAGAAGAAAAAAGGAGAAAATAAAGAGGATAGATAATGAGAAACAGGACAGTAGATCTTTTTTTGTATATGGAGAGGGGACTGAGATAGAGGGAGAGGGCTAGGTAGATATACCAATGGAATAAGTGTTTGCCTGGCAGGTACAACGTCCAAAGTTCAAACCCGGTACTAGGAAAAAAAAAAAAAAAGATGGAGAGAGAGGAAGAGGTAAACACGAAGAAAAGTGATACACAACTAAAATAAATATAAAAAAGAATTAAAATATGTTGTATACATCAGGGCGTAGTGGCTCACATCTGTAATCCCAGCACTCAGGAGGCTGAGGCAGGAGGATCAGTGTGAGTTCGAGACCAGCCTGGGCTACAAAAGTTAGCTCAAGGCCAGCCTGAACTGCATAGTGAGACCCTGTGTCAAAAAGACAAAAAAAAATGTTGTATACATATAAAGTTACCATCTGGCTGGTGGGTTTTTCTCTCAGCCAAGAAAGAATTCAGAGATAGAGAGTCAAAAGAGACTAAACAAAAGTATCTATTGTAGAACAGAAACATAAAGCAACATTTGACTGTTAAGAAAACAGCCCCTATGAAGGGACCTGTAGAAGGGTAGCCAAAGGACTCTGTAGAGGCTTTACCAAAAAAAAAAAAAAAAAAAAAAAAAAAAAAAAAAAAAAAAAAAAAAAAAAAAAAAAAAAAAAAAAAAAAAAAAAAAAAAAAAAAAAAAAAAAAAAAAAA
>PVJA010050958.1:5000-13051 GCA_004027025.1 Myocastor coypus | reverse complement strand
TTTTTTTTTTTTTTTTTTTTTTTTTTTTTTTTTTTTTTTTTTTTTTTTTTTTTTTTTTTTTTTTTTTTTTTTTTTTTTTTTTTTTTTTTTTTTTTTTTTTTTTTTTTTTTTTTTTTTTTTTTTTTTTGGTTTTGCTTTCTTTCTTTCTTTATTTTCCTTGTTTCAGAACTTTTGTTTGTTTATTTATTTTTATGGCTGGCTCAGCCTGCCCTGAGGGCAGGGTTGGTGCAACATGTGGTGCCCAGGATCAAACCGCGGTCCCTGCAGCTGCCCAAGCTTTCCTAAGCAGGCGCTTTAGACCACTGAGCCATCCTGCCAGGCCCCGTGGTTTTGCTTTTTTAAACAAAACAATATTGAACAGCTAGTTAAGATAAATGAGTCTAAAGCATGAAATCTTCAAAAAGAGGGTTGTTGTGAGACTACTTCTAGATGTTTCCATCTCCTCCTGGATTATAATATATGAACCAGATTCAAAAATTTCCTTTCAGGCTGGGGAGATAGTTTGACTGTCTTAAGTGCCTGCCTGGCAAGCTCAAGGACCTGAGTTCAATCCTTGTACTGCTTGCAGTGCCAGCACCACCGCTCGCTATGCTAGCCACCAAATTGTGACACATGGCTGGGTGTGGTGGTGCATGCCTGTAATCCCAGCACTTGGGATGCTGAGGCAGGAGGATCAGTGCAAGTTCGAGACCAGCCTGGGCTACAAAAGTGAGCTCATGGCCAGCCCAAACTGTATAGTGAAACCTTGTCTCAAAAAGACAAAAAAAAATTGTGACACATGCCTGTCATCCTAGTGCTGAGGAGGCTGAGACAGGAGGATCACTATGAGTCTGAGCTGCATAGTAAAATCCTGTACCAAATGAGTAAACAAAAGATTAAAAAAATTTTTTTTTCTTTCAGGCTGGGCATAGTGGTGCTTGCCAGTAATCTTAGCACAGAAAGGCTGAGCAGGAAGATCGTTGTGAGTGTAAGGCTAGCTTGGGCTATATAGTGAGTTTAAAACCAGCTTGAATTACAGAACAAGACCCTATCTCAAAAAGAAAAAAAAAAAAAAAAAAAAATACTTTCAGGAATTTGCTTTTCCTGGGGCTGGGCCGATAGCTCAGGGGCACAAGTGCCTGCCTGGCAAGTGGAAGGTCCTGAGTTCAGTCCCCAGTTCTGCAAAAAAAAGAAAGAAAGAAAGAGAGAGAGAGAGAGAGAGAGAGAGAGAGAGAGAGAGAGAGAGGAGAGAGAGAGAAACCTAAAAAAAAAGGAATTTGCTTTTCCCAAATAATTCTGTTAAGTAATTCTTTGCTCAGGTTGGTTGTTGTGCAGAACATATCTGCCCTCTCTGAAATTCATCTCATTTACGAGAGTGCTTGGCATGCAGTGGCACTGAAATGGAGTAAGTGTTGCTGGATGTTCTGTGTCCATTTATTCTAGGAAAGCACAGGAAAGTTACCACTGAGCAGTGCATATGTTTCAGGGCAGGCAGAGTGGGCCTCACTCGTTCCTAATGCTGTGTCTTAAGGAAGATCTCAGAAATTTCTTACCCATCTGCTATGTGTATTGCTGCCTCTGCTTTCCTAATGCTTAGGGCAAGGACCAGATTTTCAGTATAACCCTTATCAAGCTGTGGTCAATCAATACATATTAATATTTAAGCATTGTAGTAAGTATAGTTGTGCAGATAGAAAAGTACTGCGTCTGAGCTTTATGGAAAGTGCTTCCTCTGCAACCCATTTTCTCTATGGAAGACAAAGCGATCTCTTAAAGGCGTGATTAGAGGACTCTCCCCTGGTCCACCCCTTTGGTAATTGCTGCATCCTGTCCCTTCCAGAGTGCAGTTCATGCCTGCATTGCTCCTGTGCTTTGCAAAGCTCCATGTCGTTGGGCCCTGCCTGCTTTTCTGCCCCCTCTTCATGATTCTTACTTGCTTCACGGTGCCATGAGCATTGTCTCTGCCTCTTGAAGGTACCATGCTTGTCCTGCCTCTGTGCCTTTGCACGTACCATCTGTTCCTTGTTTCTGCCTACCCTGATCTTAGTTCTCTTGGTTTAGAAAGAGACTTCCCCTAGGGGGCTGGGGAGATAGCTCCATGGCACAAGTGCCTGCCTGGCAAGTGCAAGGTCATGAGTTCAAACCCTGGTCCTGCAAAAAAAAAAAGAATGAGACTTTCCAAGTGATACGTCATACCTGTCTTATTGTCTTCTTTTTTTCTTTTTTATTTTTTTAATGTATTTTAGTACAGGGACTACAGGGTCTCACTAAACAGGTTGGACTCGTAGTTGTCCTGTTTTCAGCCTCCCAAGTAGTGGAGGTGCATGCCACTAGGTCCAGTCTCAGTCTCTGCCTCAGCACTCCCTTGGGGGTGGGGCCAGCACAGCATGCCAGACTGTCCCTGAGTCCCTGAGCCTGTCTAAGCAGGCTCTTTAGTCCGCTGAGCTATGTGGCCAGCCCTTCTGTCTTATTTGTGTATGAATGCCTGAAATGACTTGAAGTGTTTGTGTTAACTTGTTCTCATTTGGGGACCTAGGCTGTTGTGTTCCCCTCTGTATTCCTAACACTGTCACAAATAGCGGATTCTCAGTAAATATATCTTTGAATGAATTGGGAAAAACATGACTTCTAGAATTTAATTTTATGGAAACACAGGCATGAGAAGTTCTGCTTACACCAAAAGAGAATGATTAGGGGCCGGGGAGATACCTCCATGGCACAAGTGCCTGCCTAATAAGTACAAGGTCGTGAGTTTGAACCCTGGTCCCGCCAAAAAAGAAAGAGAGAAAGAGAATGATTCATAGTTAAGATGTCGCTGTGGATTTGGGTGCCAGTATCTATCTGGTGTGATCTGTGAAGCTTTGTCCAGAAACATGGGAACAAGCTGCCACGAGAATGAGAGCATAAGCTACAACTCATGGGTCAGAACAAAAGGGCGTGCTTTCCGTTCTCAAGATTTACCTCTGAAAAATAGGCCTGAAGGAAGAGGGAGTTGAGCACCCAAAGAAAAAGGGCAGTAGGAGTACCGTGAGGCCTGTGGAAGGCCCAAACTTTAGTGCCTCTGTGACAGACATGGAAGCCTGCAACTTTGCTACTGAAGCCCCTGTAATGTCATTGTCCTTTAGCCAGTCCTAACTGCTTGCTCTTTGTGATAGGCACTGTGCTCTCTAACCTAAGAACCAACATACAGTTGTGGTTTTTTTTTTTGGTGGTGGTACCAAGAATTGAACTCAGGACCGTGTTAGGTTAGAGAGCACAGTGCCTGTCACAAAGAGCAAACTCATTCCACTGAGCTATCTGCTTAGCCCCCAGTTTCCTTCCTGTACCTTCCTGCAAAAATTTGCTTCCCTCTGTAATTTGCGTGGAAGAAAAGAATGTACTCCACAAGTGCCTGCTGGGCAAGTGCAAGGTCGTGAGTTCGAACCCTGGTCCCACCAAAAAAAAAAAAAAAAAAAGAATGTACTCCTTTACTGTTTTTCATTCCAAATTAATAAATTAACAGATTAATAAATTGATTTGTTGGTATTATCAGCCAGGACAAGTGGATGAGATTGTTCTTTTTAAGAACAAAATGGGATTTTTAAGTTCAATACACACTAGCTTATGTGAAATTTTTTTTTTAAAAGATTTTTTTTTTTAAAATTTATTTATTTATTTATTTTTTCTTGTTTCAGAACCTTTGTTTGTTTATTCACTCATTTTTATGGCCGGCTCAGCCTTCGCCGATGGCAGGGCTGGCACAGCATGTGGTGCCGGGGATCGAACTGCGGTCCCTGAAGCTGCCCAAGCTTTCCCAAGCAGACGCTTTAGACCACTGAGCCATCCCGCCAGGCCCCAGCTTATGTGAAATTTTGTACATGGTTTTTTAAACTTCCCTAGGAGACCCATCCCATTTTTTCTTACACAGCCCTCCTGATGTTTCAGCTCTTTGGCTGTTTTGTTTTTTAATGCCTTTCTTGAGGATGTAACTCACATACCATAAATTCACCCATTTAAGATATTACAGTTCAAGCCATGAACTGTGGTGCATGTCTTTTCATCCCAGCATCTTGGGGGCAGCCTGGTAATTTAGCAAGTTCATGTCTTAAAATAAAAAGGGTTGGGAATGTAAGTCAGTATTAAGTATCCCTGGTTCAGTCCCCAATTATGGGTGGAAAGCCCTACAATTCACTATGATCACAGGGCTATGCAACAGTCATGGTAATCAAATTTAAGATGTTTTTATCACTTTAAAATAAATTTTGGCCAGATATGATGGTGCATGCCTGTGATCCCAGCATTCAGGAGGCTGAGGCAGGAGGATCACCAGGAGTTTCAAGCTAGCCTGAAGTACAATGAGATCCTATCTCAAAAAAGCTGAGGGGCGGGGTGAGATAGCTCAGTAGTCTAAAGCGCCTGGCTTTGGCAACTGCAGGGGACTGCAGTTTCATCCCCCTGCAGCATATGCTGTACCAGCCCCACCCCCTGGGCAGGCTGAGCTGGCCATAACATAAAGTTTTTAAAAGAAAAAAAAGCTGGGGAGGAGAACAAAAAAGAGAGTATCCATTAGTAGTCATTTCCTCATTTTCTTTTTCTACTTTATTTATCTACATTATGACTGGCTCAGCCTGCCCTGGAGGGTGGGGCTGGCGCAGCATGTGGTGCTAGGGATCCGCAGTCCCTGCAGTTGCCTAAGCTTGCCTAAGCAGGCTCTTTAGACCACTGAGCCATCTTGCTGGTCAATTTCCTTATTTTCTAAGTTTATGATTCTCTTTCTCTCTCTTATTCTCTCTCTTTCTCCTCCTCCCACCTCTCTGTCCCTATCTTTCCCTCCCTTTTCTCCCCCTTCCCCCAGTACTGGGTCTTTTTACATTATGACTTTTTAACTTGTAACATTAAACATTGGCAGGGCCTGGGGAGATAGCTCAGTGGCAACAGCACCTACCTGGCAAGCACAGGGTCCTGAGTTCAATTCCTGGTTCCAAAAAATAAACATTGAACATTTTACATTTAAATACTTAATATGTACAATTACCTGTGTTTATAAATTTATTAGCTTATGTTTCCTGTGTCTCTTTCTTTAAAGGTAAAAAACTCAAAACAGGAAATTTTATCTTTGGATAGCCAGTACCAAGGTTGGTCAGGTACCCTAGTTCACATCGTGATTGTAATATTTATTGGCTCTGTGACCTTATACAAAGTCTCTGACATTTCTTTTTTTTTTTTTTTTAAGAATTTTTTTAAATTTTTTTTTTTTTTTTTTTTTTTTTTAAAAATTTTTTTTATTTTTTTTTTTTTTTTTTTCTTGTTTCAGAACTTTTGTTTGTTTATTCACTCATTTTTATGGCCGGCTCAGCCCACCCCGAGGGCAGGGCTGGTGTAGTTTGTGGTACCAGGGATCCAGTCGCGGTCCCTGAAGCCACCCAAGCTTTCCCAAGCAGGCGCTTTAGACCACTGAGCCATCCTGCCAGGCCCCAGTCTCTGACATTTCTGAACCTTAGTTTTCTCATCTGTGAAAATGGAATATAGGGCTGGGCAGATAGCTCATTGGACTAAAGCACCTGCTTAGGTGGAGTGGTGGGATCCCTGATGCCGCAAGCTGTGCTGGCCCTGCCCCCAGGGTGCACTGAGAAGGCGATTGAGACTAGGTGTGGTGGTGCGTGCCTGTAATCCCAGTGCTTGGGAGGCTGAAAATAGGAAGATTGCTGAGTCTGATCTACCAAGTAAGACCTTGTAGATCCTGTGCTAAATACATTTTTAAAAAGGAATTTAACTTTCCCTTACAAATATTCAAGATTTAATGAGGGTAGTCTCTGACACTGGAACAATAAAGTATGAATAGAAACAATAAAATATAGCATGTTTGATCTCGTGTCTGATGCCCAAGCACCTAGTAATATGTAAGAGACTAAAAGAAAAAACCCAGGAGCAAAGCATTTCATGTTATATTCCAGCCATATACACAATGTGGTTCTATGACAGGAAAACATTCATCTATTAAGATGGAACACATCCCAGCACTCGGGAGGCTGAGACAGGAGGATCGGTGTGAGTTCGAGACCAGCCTGGGCTACAAAAGTGAGCTCAAGGCCAGCCTCAACTGCATAGCGAGACCCTGTCTCAAAAAGACAAAAAAAAAAAAAAAAAAAAAAAAAAAAAAAAAAAAAAAAAAAAAAAAAAAAAAAAAAAAAAAAAAAAAAAAAAAAGATGGAACACATTAAAGAACTTAACTGTCTCCACATTCATGTCCATGACACAGCTAATAAAAAGGTTGTAAACCAGTGAGCTGCCATTCACACAATCAAAAATAAGTCTGAAGAGTAAGGTACATTGTGTATTTTCTGTTGAATATTGGTCTGACATTTCTTTGTTCTTTTTTTTTTTTTTTGGTGGGACCAGGGTTCAAACTCACAACCTTACACTTGCCAGGCAGGCACTTGTGCCACGGAACTATCTTCCTGGCCCCGTGGTCTGGCATTTTTTTGCCTGTTAGTAACCAAAAAAACAGAAGCACATAATGATGTAGAAACAGTAATTAAAATTGTTTGGAACGGTTAACATGAAATACAGCCAGACTCATTCTCTCCTACACTGTTCTGATCACTTTTATATCTGATTCCCATCTGAAATAGTTACTGCTTTTCTTTTTAAAAAATACATTTTTGGGGGCTGGGAGATAGCTCAGTGGCATAAGCACCTGCTTGGCAAGCACAAGGTCCTGAGTTTGATACCCAGTACCACAAAAAAAACCCCAAAAAATAAAAAAAATAAAAAAATAGAAAAACATTTTAAAAGCTGAAATGTATTTAAAATAGGCTGGACATGGTGGCATATAACTGCAGTCCCAGGAGATGAGGGGAGGATTGTTTGAGGTTAGGAATTAGAGGACGCCTTGAGCAACAAAGCAAGATGCTGTCTCAAAAGGAGAGACCAAGGGGAACAGCATACATCTTGCTGGTTGAGTCACCCCCTTTTCTAAGGAGAAGCCTTCCTGGTATCCAGCACCATCCCCCAAGAGCTTAAACTTAACTATTACTGGCCAGAACCTGTGTCATGTGACCACCCTATTCTTTAAAGATAAAGTCTGGGAAATGTAGGTAAATTTTCTTCCAGAACAAAAGGATGGATCTGTTAGTAAGAGAGGATGTGACCTAGGTAGCTGACTAGAAAGGAATTTCTCCTATTTGAAGTTTCTCAAGGTGGCCACTTTACTTGTGGGAATAGTCTGTAAAACAGGTAGGATCTGGTTCCTTATCAATAATGGCAAGGTGGTGACATCCCCAGGGAACCATAAGTACCAGTATTTTTTAAGTATACTCTTGGCACCTTTGAAGTATTTGATTGACAAACATTTCAATGTGTGTTTGAAGCTTAAAAGCCAAAGACTAGATAGTGATTAACACAGCACTCAGAGAAGCCTCTTCTAAGACCTGTTGAAGTCTGCCTCAGGGAAAGCATCACGTCGTTGGGTGCTGCTGCCTGGGCTTTTCCTCAGTAGCATCCTAGAGCTCTGTCAGGAGGAGGGCTCCTTGACTCTTCCTTCTGGACTGAATATAGTTTTCCCTATTATTTTGGAAGCTAGGCTTCAGCACTCCCTGAACATGCCAGAATCTTCTGGTCAGGTCTCAGATATAAGTGATAGTATTTGTGTAGAACCTACACACATCTTTTTGTATACTTTATTTAGGGTATAAAGAAAGGAGGTTTATTTTGGTTTGCAGTCCAGGTCCAAGATCCAAGGGTTACATCTGATTGTGGTATTCTTGCTGACTGAAACCTAGGCACAGGGCATCACTTGACAATAGCCGAAGCATCCTCTTGTGCACTTTTAATTTTTTTTTTTTAAATGTATGTAGTACAGGTTCTACAGGGTCTCCCTATGTAGATCAGACTCATAGTGATTCTCCCGGTTTCAGCCTCCCAAGTGCTGCAATTATAGCTGTGTGCCCAGGGGCAGGGCAGGCATGGCACAGCATACTGGGGATCGAACCCTGGCCACTGCACTCTGCCTAAACAGGTGGATTAGTCCACTGAGCTATCTGGCCAGTCCCCTCCTGCACATTTTAAGTATCTCTAAGTTACTTGTAATGCCT
>PVJA010050957.1:0-13050 GCA_004027025.1 Myocastor coypus | reverse complement strand
CAGGGTCTCAATATACAGTTCAGACTGGCCTTGAGTTCACTTTTGTAGGCCAGGCTGGTCTCAAACTCATACTGATCCTCCTGCCTCAGTCTCCCAAGTGCTGGGATTACAGGTGTGTGCCACCATGATTGGCTTTTTTTTTTTTTTTTTTTCCGGTATCAGGGATTGAACTCAGGGCTTTGTGCTTGTCAGGCAACCTTCTTAACCTTAGAATTCCTTCATTTTTCATGCACCTAAAACCACACCACATGGAGGATGCCACGGGCTGCTGCCAGCTGGGGCAATAGCCAGGATTCCTTCTCTCTTAGCTGTAGGGGTTGAGTGCCTGGATTTCTGAACACTCTGACCCTGATTATGAGAAACAGATTCTCTATTCTGGTATCATTCTGAAGTCTGGTGTGGCTGCCGCCTCTATTCTGAAACATGGGGCTCTGTACCTTACTCCTCAAAGCAAAGTCACCCTTGCTATTCTGAGGCTGTAAAGGGTGAGAACCTGCCACCTCCTGTGATGCCCTCAGGATATTTATTCTGTTCCTCCTGGGCAATGGAGATCTCAGCTGTATCTTTGCAGTCCACAGCCTTCCTGGTGCTTTCTGGCCAAACAACATTTTAAATCATTCTGCTGGGCTCTTTGCTCTTCATTCTCAACATATATTTGACTAAGAGCCCCCAGCAATAACCATGTTGCTGCCCCAATGTTTGAATGCTTTGAAATTTCCTTTGAAAGATTAGTCCTCCATGTTTAATTTCAGTCTCAGGTAAAGTCTCTGGACACAGGCAAAGTTCAGCCAAACTTTCTGCCAAGCCAAAACACACATGGTCTGGAGTCCAACAACCAATGCAGTCCTTCCCAGCAGAAAACAGCCTGGTCTTTATGGGCAAGATTCCTATCAGTCTTCTGACCAGAATCTCCCCTCAGAAAGGCGGAAGCTCTTCCAGTGCTTCTCTTGCAGGCGACATCTCCAAACCTTTCCTATCTCTTCCCATTAGCCATTCCCCAAAGCCAATAATCCACGTGGTCAGGTTTAGCTGCAGCAATGATCCCACTTCTCTTGTACCAAATTCTGTCTTAGTTGCTCTTCTCTTATTGCTGGAACAAATACCCAACATGCAAGCTTAGAGAAGGAAAGGTTTATTTAGCTCAGTTACTGGAGGTTTATAGTTTAAAGCAGCCTGGATTACATAGCAAGTCCTCAAGGCACTGTGTTGCTGTGTCCAGGATGATCTGCTCCATGCCTCCAAGAGAGGCTACCATGTCTGGTGTGTGTGTGGGGGGGGTACATGTCATTTTAACAGTTCATGCCTCTCTGTCCTCACCCCTCAAGCCCTGTCCTGGACCTCTGGCCCTGCCCCTCCAGCGACACGATTGACTGCCCCATGATTTACATGAGACTTTGGGGGGACAACTGGATACAAACCATAACATTCCATAAGGGTTATAGCTGAATACAAGTGTCTTATATAATTTGAGAAGTTGGGAGGACACACTCTCACCAGTGTCTATACTTCACCTACCTCTTAAGAATTTCGTCCCATCTGATTCCTGTTCAGTGGGCTAGGTGGGCCATCTGAACTCAGGGAGGGTTCTTGTTACTGTGTAACATAGGCCTGTGATTCTTTTTTTTTTTTTTTTTTTTGCCTTTGATTCTGCCCACCACTTCTCTGCCACCTATGGAGATCTGTGAGATTGTCTAAGGCCTTACCTATTTAGACATACCATAAAGCTGTTTCTGTTTTGGGGTCTTTCTCTAAGTTTTACTTGAAAAAGAAGATGTGCAATTGCTCTATTTACCCTACAGAGCTGTCTAAGGGTGTGGCAGGGGACTCCTTCCTTTGGGAACTTTTTGTGTCAGTATTGTCAGTAGTTTTTTCCTCCTGTCTCATCCATTTGTTAATATGAAGGTGAGGAAGCCTTACTGTTATATTTTCTCAAATCTTTTATCTGTACCTAAGTCTTCTCTTTCCTTCAGGTCCTAGGCTGTTGAAGCTCAAAAGCCAGCAAACCATCCCTTTATTCTCTGCTTTCTACAGTCAAGTCTCATCCTTGGGGCATGGAGTAGAGAATGATATGACCTACTGAGTGCTGAGAAAGACTAGGCATCTGTTCTTGTATCACTAATGTTATTCCTCACAGTAAGATAGATCCAGGTCACTGAGAGGCTTGAACCTGGAAAGCTGGAACTCAACACTGGATCAAGAGAGTATAAAAGGCAACAAAAAGGCAACAGGGCCGGGACACAGGCCACCAAGCTAGGGGCTATTGGAAGGTGCTTTTGGAAAAGAAGTCCTTGTGAGAGGATTAAACAAGTTCCCATAAAGCAAGACACAGGGAGAGTGCTCTCTGGTTACATATGACCTTGCTGTACTCCTCCCTTGAGATTCCTGGTCTTCACTCAGTAAAGCACTTAAAACAGCCAGTACAGTGCTTTACCTGGTGCACGATACATATCTGGTGTATTCTGGCACAAAGTCACAGCATCTGGACATGGGCAGAACAACAAGGAAAGACACAGGGTGAGAAAGACTGCTTTTTAACTCAGAGAAGTGTGCAGATTATAGGGTCTGGAGTGTGTGAACAGTGTTGGGTAGATGGGGTCTGTTCTTTACCATATAAGAAGTGTAGAACTGGTCGAGTGATTTAAGCAGCAGGGTACCGTGGCCAGATTGGTATTTTGATGGCTGGGGTGGAGTAGAATGTGTTTGGGGAAGAACTGGAGGAGAGTGTAGTGAGAGAGAAAAGTGTACACTGCCAGTGGAAAGGAGGGGACAAATTTAAGAGCACATGGGAAGTGGGCTCTACAGACCTAGTGATTGGGACAGTGAAGTACAAGAGAATGGCTAGGATGACCACCATGTTTCTGGCTTTGGGTGATGGTATCTTTCCTTGAGATGATGATGCCACTTGAAGTTGGGTGTTATGAGTTCAGTTTTTTATATTGTGAGTTTGAGGTGCTGGTGGACTGCAGGAGTAGTAATAAGACAATACTGGGCATAGTCACAGAACCAGCCTGGAACCTTGATTTTTTTTTCTATCTTGTCATTGTGGAAAGCCAAAGATCCAAACCAACCCTGCCTGCCTGGACTAAGGCTGTGGCAGCAAGTACTCATGCCCCCCATGTATCCGCATACACAGCCACACTAAGACCCCTGACCACAGCCTGGGGTGTGTTCAGCAACACAGGCTCAGTCCTCAGATGGTGATATGCAAGCTTCCAAGTGATAGCTCAGTTCAGCAGGTGTGCTACAGAGAAAGTCCTATGCAAGCTATAGAGGTGAGTTAGACTACAGCATCCTGCCCTGAAGAAGCTCTCCTGCCTGTGAAGTGTTACGAATACAACCCAGGATGAGATAGGTCCCAAGTGAAAGGTCCTGACAAAGGGACTGTAGGATGTAAAGAGAGCAGTTTCAAAGTGCATCAGGAAAAAATGCATAAAAGAGATGATGTCTAAGTTGGCTTTGAAAATTCATCTTCAGTATGATCTGTGAACAGCATGAGCAAAGACCTGGAGGTTCGGGCAGTACAAATGATGTAGAGAGAGGCTGGCCTGTGTGAAGGACACAGTGGAAATTCAAGCTGAAGTAACAGGTGGGCCCAGGTTCTGGAGGGCTTTGAAGATCAGTGAAAGTATTTGGACTTAAAGCCATGGTAATAGGAAACCGTATAAGATCTTTTATCGGAAGAGTGATAAATTAATTGGGGCTTGACTGAAGTGGCAGAACCACTGAGCCATCGAAGGACTTTATTATAGAGATTACACCTATACAGCCTTGGGAACAGTAAGCAAAGCCTGTACAAGACTGGTTTCTCTGTATTTGGTGATGGCTGTAGGCCCACCAGGTAGGCAGCTGGGAGTGAAAACTGGTTTGCATTGGGAATGTTAGGGAAAAATAGAGCCCAGAAAGCCAGGCTAGAAGCTGAGTCTAGTTCTGATCATCTCCAAGTCCAGTGGTAGAATTAGCCTGCAGGAATGTTGGCACTTTTTGCCACAGAGCCACACTTGGACCATTCTGAGGACAGTGAAGGAGGTGATCTGGCTTGGACTGGGCAGAGTGGACTGACGGGTGAGTGTTCCTGGGGTACCTGGAGCTGCTTAGGGCTGTGACAAGGCAGAAAGAGTATGGCAGAGCAAAGCTGCTCACCTAATGGCAACCAGGAAACAGAAAGAGAACCAGAGAGGAATAGGTAGGGTATATCATAGTCCCTGAAACCAGGCCTCTATAATGAGCCATTGCATCCATTGAGGACCTGTTTCTGTCACCCTTCAACAATGTCATAAAATTATCACACTTTTTTGAGGTAGGGCCTGTTTTTTTGAGACCAGATAGCTAAGGCTGGCCTTGTATCCACTATGTTACTCAGGCTGACCTTGAGCTCAGAGTGATCCTCAGCTTTCTGAGTGCTGGGATTATGGGCATGTGCTATCACGCCCCATCTCAGATGGCTGGCTCAGCATGCCTGGGGGCAGGGCCAGAGCAGCATGTGGTGCCAAGGATTGAATTTGGTCCCTGCGCTTGCCTAAACAGGTGCTTAGTCCAATGAGCTATCTCTCCAGCGCTCTGATTTTTTTCAGGCAGGATCTCACCATGAAGTTCAGGCTGGCCTTAGCTCACTGTAGCTCAGGCTGGTCTCAGGTTCAAACATGTGGTGATTCCCTTGCCTTGGCCTCCCAAGTACTGAGATTACAGGCATATGTCACTATGTCTAGTTCTAAAATTGTGCTTTTAATTAACAAATTGCTTTGCTGATGAAATTAAATCTCTATGATCCAATCACCTTCCTGAAATTCATCTCTAAATATTTGAACGTTTTGGGGTACATTTAAAGATCAACCTGTGTGTGGTAGCACACGTGTAATCCTGGCACTTGGGAGGCTGAGGCAGGAGGATCACTGGGGGTTCAAGATCAGCCTGGGATACAAAGTGTTCAAGGCCAACCTAAACTACATAGCAAGACCCTGTCTCAAAGTGAAAGATCCCAAACCATATCATAATCTAAGCTTGTGGGCATGTCTCTTATGGACAACCTTAAGCAGTCTCAGACAGGAGAGAAATTCTGGGAAGCACACCTCCAAACCTGTTTAGTTAAACTAGTGCAAAGCTGCCACAAATGAACTAACCAGAGCCTTTCTGAGATGACTAACCCCTGGCCCAGCCCAAGTAGAACGTATGGTCAGGGCAGGGGCAGCCAGTCTTTAGTAGCTCAGGTTGAATCTCTAGAAGGGCACGTGGTCATTAGGCATTCATAACTCTCCCCATCATCTCTTTCCTTCCAAACACAGTACGTGGGCTTCTCCTGCACCTTGCTGTGGCTCCTGCAGGTAGTGAACTGAGTGGAACAAAGCGTGAGTGCTCCTGAGTGGAAGCTGTGAGACTGTGCAGCTTTTGTTACCTTCCCTTTCCCTTTGTCATGCTGAGACATTCCAGATGGTAACTGTTTTGTCTTCCTAAGTCCCAGAGGGTGGAGAAAATAACACAGAGCAGTGTCCCAGCAGAGCTCTAATGGACCCAAAGCATGAATGGGAATTATACTTTAATTGTTTTAAGCCACTGAAGATATGAGGACATCACTACAATATAAGCTAGCCTGTGCTGGCTGATAGAGATGGAGAGCAACAGCCAAACTGGGACATTTTCCTGGAGAGCAGAGCTCCCTTTAGTAGAGCTGTGACAGCAGCTTTCACCTCTGTGTTCCTCAGGCTATAGATGATGGGGTTTAGTGAAGGTGTCACAGCTGCATAGAACAATGTGATAACTTTATCCACATTGGGGTCCTTGGCCTTGGTCTTGAAGTACATGAAGGAAATGGTCCCATAGAACACCACCACCACCATGAGGTGGGCAGAGCAGGTTGAGAAGGCTTTGCGCCGACCTGTAGCAGAGGGCACTCTGAGGATGGCAACCAGGATGAAAATGTAGGAGAGGAAGATGAGTAGTAGCGGTGTCAGTGACAGAACAGCTGTGCCCACTGTTAATGTGACTACATTGAGAAAGACATCCCCACAGGACAGTTTAAGCACTGCCAAGATCTCACAGAAGAAGTGGTTGATGACATTATGGCCACACAAGGGGAGGCGCCAGACAAGGATGGACTGTAGCAGCGAGTTAGCAAAGCCTGTTACCCAGCTCACCACTGCCATCCACAGGCATGTCTCCCCTCTCATGAGCTCTGGGTATCTAAGTGGCTGGCAGATAGCCACATAACGGTCATATGCCATCATAGCCAGGAGTAGACACTCTGTAGCACCCAGTGCTAGGGTCAGGTACATCTGCAGAGCACAGCCCAGAAAGGAGATGGTCCTTTGGGTTTCCTGGAAGTTAGCTAGCATGAAAGGCACAAAGGAGGAGGTGCCACAGATGTCTACGAGGGAGAGGTTGCTGAGAAAGAAGTACATGGGGTTGTGCAGGTGAGGATCCAGCGTGATCAGCGCAATGAGGAGGGAGTTGCCCAGTACAGTCAGACAGTAGATTCCCAGGCAAAACCCAAACAGGACCACCTCTAGGCTCTGATGCTCCTGGAACCCCAGCAGGACATATTCCATCACAGCTGTCCAGTTCGCCCCATCCATCTTATTCTCTTTCCTTTTCCATCTGGGCCATACAACTTTTTGGAATAGTTCTGACTGGCAGATGTGTAACCTGCAGCAGCTCAGGCTTGCTGGCATTTAGCTTCACCGTCTGTGTAAGGAGACTTTGATTTCAGGTCTGCAGATCTACTGACATGATTTGGGCAAGGCTGTTTCACATTCTAGTCCCCTGGGCTCTTCCCTGTCACCCCAGGTTTGCATAGAGGAGACAACAGAATGGGATTCTTATTTGACTCCCTTGGAATCACAAGTATTACAACTATTCAAAGAACATATTTTTAGGTTATGACCTCATTTGACTGAATTATGCCCATACTATTTCAGATGCATTTATTCACTGTCTCTTTATTGGGTGCTCCCCCTGTGCTAGGCAGTGATTTGTGTGCTGGGGCTCCAGCAGTAAGAAAAAATAAGTGAACCAAAGGATTCCACACTTATCACTGTTGCTGTCCCCCTTCCTTGACTGAGGTGAGATGTGCTCTGGAAGGCAGGTGTGTGGGCATAGATAATCTTTTTTTTTTGCTTTTTGAGATAGGGTCTCGCTATGTAGTTCAGGCTGGCCTTGAGCTCACTTTTGTAGCCCAGGCTGGTCTCGAACTCACATCAATCCTCCTGTGTCAGCCTTCCGAGTGCTGGGATTACAGGTGTGTACCACCACGCCTGGCTGGCATAGATAATCTTGCCTGTGTCATTTGGGCCATGAAGCTGGAACATCAGCTCTGTAGGATATGAAGTCTGATTTCAAATCATCTTTCCTAAATGACTCACAGATTATATTATTAGTATTAGTATTAGTATTAGTATTAGTATTATTTTGTGGAGGCAGACAGGGTCTTACTGAGTAGCTCAGGCTGGCCTCCTGCCTCAGCCTCCTAAGTGCTGGGATTACAGGCATGTGCCATCATGCCTGGCTTAGACAATTAACTTTTAAAAGAGCATACAAGAAAATACACACTCTAAGCCGGGCGTGGTGGCTCACGCCTGTAATCCCAGCACTTGGGAGGCTGAGGCAGGAGGATCAGTGTGAGTTCGAGACCAGCCTGGGCTACAAAAGTGAGCTTAAGGCCAGCCTGAACTGCATAGCAAGACCCTGTCTCAAAAAGACAAAAAAAAAGCCGGGCGTGGTGGCTCACGCCTGTAATCCCAGCACTTGGGAGGCTGAAGCAGGAGGATTGGTGCGAGTTCGAGACCAGCCTGGGCTACAAAAGTGAGTGCAGGACCAGCCTCAACTGCATAGCGAGACCCTGTCTCAAAAAAAGACAAAAAAAAAAAAATACACACTCTAGTAGAGCTAACGGTCACAAGATTTAGCATGAAATTCAGTGACTTACTTCTTGGATTCCATATTGCTTTGTAGAATAAATGCGGTTGGCAGGGATGCCACACAGGAGAATTGGGTATTAATCTGGCAGAAGTGTCTTCAGTTACTGACTAGCTTTAGAAAAGGATTGGAAAGGCTTCAGTTTCCTCTCAGGAAGCCACCACTACTCTGCTGAGCTAGTCTCTCTCTCTCTCTTTTTTTTTTATTATGGGACTGGGGTTTGAACTCATGGCCTTGCACTTGCCAGGTAGACACTTGTGCCACAGAGCTATCTCCCCAGCCCCCAAAGTCTTTTGTAGGGTAACCCTGTCTCCTCTGCTTTATTTAATTAAATTATTAAATTGTTTATTTATTTATTTATTTATTTGTGGGACTCGGGTTCAAACTCAGGATCTTGCACTTGCCAGGCAGGCACTTGTGCCACAGAGCTATCTCCCCAGCCCCCTGAGCTAGTCTCATTGTCTCTTTGGGTCAGGCCAGTGTCAAGTGCTCATAGTGGGGAGCCTAGGTACCTCTAAAGTGTAAGAGTCTTAAGACAGTAAAGTTGTCTTTTGTCCTATGTGGTCCCTGGTCTAAGGGAGAATAGGAAGCTGAGCATGAACTTTTATCCTCCATCCAGAAACAAGGCCTTGTCTTTTCTCCTGGGCTGAAGTTTCTCTCCTCATCCCTTAACTATATCCACCAATCAAGGGATGAAATATTCACTCTTACCTGAATAAACCGTGTCTATTACCACCATAAGGTGTCAGCCTCTCCTTCCTTCCCAGTGAGCAAGTTCCTGCTAATTTTTCAGATCTAAGCACTATGTCCCCCTTTTCCCCTTCTGCCCTATGTAGAGTTACCTCTCATTTCTTGTGCTCCCATAGTCCTTGGCTGTCCATCCAAGTAACTGTGTTGTGCACCTATCTTCTGTACTATACTCTCAGAGTAGAACTCACTGGGGATATAGTACAGTGCCTGCCTGGCAATTGAGTTCAATTCTGGATACAAAGAAAAAAAAAAAATCATACAGAGTAGAACTCCTTCCTTCCCACACCACATAAAGCAATATGTGTGACACCAGCTCATTTGGACTCTCTGAAATTCAGTTTTCCTTAGAAATTGGCTTGCTGTGTAGCATGGAGGAGATATGCACATAAAAGTGCTTGTGAGCTCCCCACAGCAATAGAAGAGCATGTTGCTATTGACGCTCCCCATGGAAGGCCACATCTTCTGCCACAGGCACCTGCAGTCTGTACTTGCCACATCTCAGACAAGGGTTGCTGTGTGTCTCATGTTGTCCTCCCCACCACCCCAAGCCTGTGTGGGCTTTTCATTCTCTTCTCTGAATTAAGGTGATTGTTAAGGAACAGTTTCTGGAACATACCAGAGAGGTTGCTTAATCTGAGTCAGTAACTCACTTTAACACTTAGCATGTGAAGATTTTAAGGCAGGAGTTTCTCATGAAAGTTGGCAAAAGATGAACTGCCTGAGTGTGATGGCTCATTCATGAACTCACTCAGCTGGTAGTTACTGAGCATGCTCTGTGTGTCAGGGCTGTCCTAGGTAGGTGTGGACAATATGGCAGACACAGGTGACTTTAGCTATCTCAGGGTTTGTAGTCATTTCATCATTTGCTATCAACATCTTTGGATGTTTCCCCTCCTGTCTTTGTGCTTTAGACTTCTGGGATTCTCTTAGACTGTAGGGTGTAAAGATAGGGAAAACCTGAAATCTGAAGAGATTTTTGATAAGCCTTTAAAGGGCTTTCTTTTCTGGACATGTGATTACAAAAAGACTCATATTTGTTCTATATTCTGAGACCTGTGTCCAAGCAGATGAAGGGTGGGAACCTACCAACTCTGCATTCCTCTTTCTCATCCGTGCCTCTCCAAAAACAGCCCTGAGTAGGTGTGGCTTAGGCTTATATGAGCAAGCTCTGGTCTGCTCTCTTTTGTTACTCCCACCATATCCCTCATGTACCCTTGTTCCAGCCTCACCAGCAAACGTCCATGATTTGGACAAAGCCCACACACTCCAGCCTTGTCTACCTTCCTACAAGCCCTCTTTAGGCTGGACTGACCTTACTGCTCAAGAATCAGCTCATATCTGTTTCTCCTGTGCCGCCTTCGCAGATGCCTCAGTCTCTGACCACCCCTACCACAGGACAACCCTCCCGGCCCTTACCACAGATTAATTTCATTCTGTCTGTATGGTGACTACTCTGTTGTTTCTGACTAATCTGTGAAACAAACCTGTGCTACTGAAGTGAAAAGGTCATGTCCCACTCATCACTGTTACCCTGTAGTGCCCTGCACCCACAAGAATCAGTGATTATCATTTGAATTGAACTGACTATTAATTCAGATTCAATGCTGCTGTTCTGTCAAAAATCCTGATCCCATATCCCACTTTTGAGATCAATAGTCCCTCCCCCTCCAACACACACCCCAGCAAACGTTGCAGTCTATTGTCAGGGGAGCTTTGGGGGCCAGTCTCCTAGCTATGGGAAAAGCTGCTCTTTCTGGAGGGCTGCATCAGAAACATGTGGGCTTCCTTGACTTAACAGTCTGATTGTAACATAATCAGGGAAATTAGAACTAGCCCAAAGAAAGCAGAGTCTAGCAAACACCAGGTTTCCAGGCTACTCAGAGCTTTGGCTCTGCAATGTGGGCACAAGAGGGGAAATCAGGGAGTGCTGGGGTAGGCTGGGTTATGCTATAGGAACACACAGCTTCATACTATAAGTGATTTAGCACCAGAAAGGTTTCTTCTTCATGCTGCATGTGCATGGTGGGCTCCAGGGACTCTACTCAAAGGCTTGGCTGGTGAAGTCTCCATCTATGGATGGGAAGGACGAACTGGAGGATCTCCTACAAGCAGTTAAATGCTTAGTCCCAGAAGTGACATACTTCATAGCTGCCTGCAAGCCACTAGCTCCTTGTAAATCTAACACATGTTGGATCACATGAGGAAGATAACCAGAAAAATTGTTGCACAGACTCTACATTTAGATACCATGATGTTTCACAACACACTCAGAAAGCTATTCTACCATCTGTCTGCCATGCCACATACTGTCATGTTTCAGGAAGCCAAATTCACAGAGTGAAAGGAAATTGAGTGGATGGGGAAGAAAAGGATCTGTGTTCCATTCTTTGTTCCTGTTCTGCTGTGGGACTTTGGCCCAGAGCTTCTTTCTGAGAAACAGAGCCATTCAATTTAATGATCTTTTGTATACCATAATCTCTAAACATTTTCTCACATTTTCTAGAAACTTCCATCCTTAAGATCTAAAAGACCAATGTTAGTTTGCAAGGTAAATATCACATTAATCTCATTCGTGGGAGATTTAAAATTTGCTATTTGCTACTTTAAGCTTCATAAATTACCTTGAAAGAAAGGAAGGGGAATAAGAAAAGGAGAGCTTCAGGTACAGCTTCCCTAAATGCTTGGATCAGAGGTTCCTGTTTCATTGCTTCCTCCCAGTGTGGCAGAGGAGTTGAAGGTGGGCTTCAAATTGACCAGGATCCAATCCCAGCCCTGCCATTTACTCAGGTTCCTCAGCATCCTTACCTGCAATGGGAAAAAGTAGTATTTCCTTAGAGCAGGGGTTTATTTGGAGGATTTAGTGAGATGAAATAAAACCCTTAGCATGGTGCCCGGCATGGAGTAAATAGTGAATGGTGGATGATATTATCATCATTGTTGTGAGGAACCCTTCCCCTCATGGTGACTGTTAAGTGCTTTAGAAAGGCTTCTTGAGAATGATATGCCAGTTGAATGCCTCTTACCTCCCGATATTGGCCTATTTGCTGAAGTGTATGCAGGGAGCTGGAGCCAGGTGAGTTGACCTGAGGCTTGGGGGAACCAAGAGTATGTACCGAGTTCATTACCTGTACTGCATGGTGCTCGGGTGGGCCAGGTTGTGGGGCCCCAAGGAGCAGCCTCCAGGTCCCATATCTCATAGACAACCTTCTTGTTCCTTGCTCTTGGGGACCTCACAGTCCCTGCCCAATTTAAAGTTCAAACTCTGCAACTACACAAACTAGCAGTCTTGGCAGCTGAAGGACTTGGGCTTCAGAGACTCTAGGTTCCTTGTCCTGCCTCAGGGGAATCTGGCTGGAGTGAGGAGGGCACAGGAGAGACGTTGGGTAGAAAAAAATGAAGACAGCCTGCTGTAGGCCCTCACTCTGGATGCCACACTGGACCCAACATTGCCCCTCATTAGGTCTGAGTATTTGGCCTGTGAAATGTTTATCTCTTTGCTAGGAGGACTTGGACTTATCTGAGTGTGAGGGAATTGAATTGCTTTTAAGATGTGACGCCTTCAGTATGTAAGGGAGACCTTCCAAGTCACAGATCAGTTCAAGAACATGAGTTTTTTTAGGCTCTGTTAGTCCCTTCCCCTTTCCTTCCTGCCCTTTGACAGTATAGGGTGATGACACAGTTTAAACACTATAAAGCTGCCTTCAATAAAGCAGCAGACTTTGCCGATTATTGTAGTACACTGTGATTTGGCTCCTGGAATTTTATCAGGAACACGGGTCAAAGTAGAAATTGGACCATTATTAGTAGCTATTTTCTATCTTCCCATACGGTAATGTTCCTTTATGGAACTATCTGGTTTCCTGTAGAAACCTCAGCTCAACAGGTCAGAGACAAATACACAGTCTCCACCTGGCACCAGCTGCTGCCCTCTTCCTGTGTATTTTCCTACATGTCTATCTAAATCTCTCTAATATTGTTTCTCTGTACTCATCCAGAGCACCCCAGAATTTCTCATCTCTGCCTCATCAACCACCTCAGGTGCCCAACTGCTGCACCAGCTCCTTGTTTCCCACCTCCAGCTGTGCCTTGTCCACTGACATCTACTCTCTCTCTTATTTCTTAAAATGAATAGCTTTTTAAAAAAATCTCAAAGTCCTGTTTATTTTTGAAATATTGGACAATACTGGGAATAAAAGAAGCATACTTACCTGCAACCCCAGTATCCAGAGAAAACCACTGTTTTTTAATACTTTGTCATAGCTTCCTGAGAATTTCTTCTCGGGAATGCTTTAAAAATAAAATGAGAAAGATAGTGAATGCAACTTCTTTTTTGGACCAGGGTTCGAACTCATGACCTTGTACTTGCCAGGCAGACACTTGTGCCATGGAGCTAAT
>PVJA010050956.1:0-12781 GCA_004027025.1 Myocastor coypus | reverse complement strand
CGCTATGCAGTTGAGGCTGGTCCTGAGCTCACTTTTGTAGCCCAGGCTGGTCTCGAACTTGTACCAATCCTCCTGCCTCAGCCTCCCGAGTGCTGGGACTACAGGCGTGAGCCACCACGCCCGGCTATTCATTCATTTTTTATGGCTGGCTCAGCCCACCCCGAGGGCAGGGCTGGCACAGCATGTGGTGCCAGGGATCAAACCATGGTCCCTGAAGCCACCCAAGTTTTCCCAAGCAGGCGCTTTAGACCACTGAGCCATCCCGCCGGGCCCCCGTCGATTTCTAAGAGAAGCTATCTCTGTCTTGGCCCCAGAGGTGGGACCCTTGACCTAGGCTAAGCCAACCGGCCTCTGAGCCCAGGAAATAAACCAGCCAGTGAAAGCAGCCCCAGATTGTGGTCTGAACTTGAAGGACATCATACTAATATGCCCTGGCTATGAAGAAATGAGGCACATACTTCTAATGTAACTTCAGTCACTGCTATACTCTCTTTCTCAAATAAATGATCAGTTTACAAGACAAAAAAAAAAAAAAAAGATTTGATGATAAAAATATGTGATACAACAACTATTGCTAACTTGTTATTCTTATTTTGATGATATGTACCATATGCATTACTTTATATTAAAAATAAAATAAAGAAATGACACACAGAATGAATGGCTGCTTTTTGTAAATACAGGGAGCCTGAAACTGGGTTCATCCTAAGGGGAAAAAGAAATAAATTCTCCCTGCAGTCAACCTCACCAGCATGATGCCCTCTTTGCCTATTTTTATTTTTTCATATTTATTTATTTATTTATTTATTTATTATTTATTTTTCAGCACCAGGGTTCAAACTCACGACCTTACACTTGCCAGGTAGGCATTTGTGCCACAGAGCTATCTCCCTGGTCCCTTCTTTGCCTATTTTTAAATGCAGGCTAATTCATGGCACCCCTCAGCTCTGCTTCGTTCTATGTTTTGAGTCTGACTTTGTTTTACTTGACAATTAACTCAGCACACCACCTTTTAAGCCACTGTTTCCTAAGTCTTGCTGGATCCTAGAATGACCTGGGGAGTTTTAAAAAATCTCCAGTGCCAAGAGAATCATAACATCTCCATCCAGGTGCCAGCATCTGCAGCTTCTAAAAATCACGGATGATTCCACTACCTAGCAAAATCTGGAATCTATTACTACAAGCAAAGCTAACTGTATCCTCTGGGCAGACCTCACCCCTGCCTCCCAGGTACCAGAGCCCCTTCTTTTTTTGTTTTTTGATTTTTTTTTTTTTTTAAAGTGTGTGTGGTGGGTATCAGGTGCCAGTGTTTGTGTTTGATTGATTGATTGATTGATTGATTGATTGATTGATGTTATGGCCAGCTCAGCCTGCCCTGGGGGTGGGGCTGGTGCAGCACGTGGTGCTGGGGATAGAACCACAGTCCCGGCAGTTGCCTAAGCTTGCCTAAGTAGGCACTTTAGACCGCTGAGCCATCTCTCTGGTCCAAGAGCCCCTTCTATACCACATTATTGCTCTGCCTCCCACTTGGGGCTTGGAGCATCTTGATGGCAGACTTGCGCTTCTTTTTGCTCTTACTTTGAACACGATAGAATCTTAGAAAGTATGAAAATAGTGAACAAATGGGATGGGGCGACATCATCTTTCATGTACTTCTTCCTTCAACAAGCATGGCACAATGCATAAGAGAGAAAACAGCAAGAAAAAATTAATGGGAGACTCTGGAGGCAGATCAGGTTTGCTCACATCCTGGTGGCCCAGGGCAAATACTCGGCCCTTGTAGCTCCCCTTTCCACCCCTTCAAGCTGCAGATGCACTTACATCAGGCCATGGGGCTGGGGAGATAGCTCCGAGGCACAAGTGCCTGCTGGGCAAGTGCAAGGTCGTGAGTTCGAACCCTGGTCCCACAAAAAAAAAAAAAAAAAAAAAGAAGTTACATCAGGCCATGGTTCATGAGAGGTTCTGGCCCTACTATGAACTGCTAAATTATCCTGGTCATCTAACATGGCTGAAACCCTTGAAACAATAGCTTATCTTCCCAATTACTACTTCATTTTCTCAACTCAGCCCAGGGTACAATTTCCTCTCACCTTTCCCACACACACAGGAGACCCTGATCAGCTCCGTACATGTAGTTAAACCTGCCCCTCAAACTCCTTCCCTAGCAAAAGTCCACAAAAGACTCAGCTTTCCTTGCCTCGGGTCAGAGGATCTGCCCCATCTGCCCTTGATCCTCTCCGTGTCTTTGGCGTTAGTAAAAGCTTCTTTCCTCTGTCATATCTCTTTATTGCACCTTCGAAAAACCTAACAGTTAACAATACAGACCACTTTGAACATGCTCGGGTCGCAGGAAGCACACACCAAGGGCCCTATCTCCACCCATATCACTTGCACCTGAGGAAGAGGAGAAGCTGGCCCTCTGGGTGACTGAGAGGTGAACAGGAAGTGAGACCAGCGAGGACAGATGGCTTTTTGCAGAGCCTCACACAGGGAACACGGGGTGTGGGAGGAAACAGAACAGAGAATGCTCTGTGGTATTTTCCTCTCTAAGCTGCTGATCTCTCAAAGATACTGGAAGATTAGGGCCAGCGAGATAGCTTGACAGACTAAGTGCCTGCTCAGGCAAGCACAGGAGCCAGGGTTTGACCTCCAGCACCACGTGCTGTGCTGGCCCCGCCCCCGGGCATGCTGAGCTGGCCACCAAGTCCAGATGTGGTGGTGCACACCTGTAATCCCAGTGCTGGGGAGGCTGAAATCAGGAGGATCACCATGAGTTTGACCCACATAGTGAAACCCTGCACATATACACACACATACCAAAAAAAAAAAAAAAAAAAAAAAGAGATACTGAAAGAAAGAGCTACTTGAGAAGCCAAAGCATGAAGCCTCAGTGGGTGATAGATTTGGAGCCTTGGCCTAGAGGAACCAAGGACCACAGCGCTTGTAGCTCTGTGGGAGACCGAAGGAACCACAGAAAGAATGGGTGTCAGCATGTTTCACACCTGCATGCACCCCAGGGGTTGTTCGCTTTGTGTGCAGTTGGTTAGCATAAGTGAACTGTGTTCGGGTGACTGCAAGTTTACCGTGCTGTAGGGGGTGGGGGGGAGGAGAATCGCAGAGTTCCTGGTGACAGAACAAAAGACTTGCGAAGGTCCTCAGCTGCTGCTGGCCTGGCCCTGCCCTCAATACCAACAGCAAGAGATCAGGTGCCTCCAGGGTCACCTGAATAATTGGAGGGAGGCCAGTGGAAAGGCTTATTGTTTTGGATTTTTCGTTATTATTCACCACACACAATGTGGTTTCTCACAGAGAAACTCTGCCTGAGGGGAAAGGAAAGCATTTCCTTATAGAGAGCAATGCAGTGTGTGTGTGGGTGGGTGGGTGCGCGCGCCCACATTGAGCTCATGGTCTAAGGTAGTGGGGATTGAACTCAGGACCTTCACACAGAGCTACATCCTCAGCCCCGTTTAAGTTTTTTATTTTATATTTGGAGCCAGGACTTTGGCAAGTGCTCAGGCTGGGCTTGAGCTTGTGATCTTCCAGCCTCAGGCCCCAAGAAGGCCAGCATTACAGGCGTAAGCCACAGAATGCAACTTTATAACAGTTTTCTTCTAACTGGACTCTGCTGGTAGAGTCTTTGCACTGCAAGTGCAAATGAGTTGGCTGGAGGCCCGAGGACTCTTGATCCATTTTGGAGAGGGGCAGGGAGCATCCGCAAGCTCCCCGAGAAGATGTCCTGGAGAACATCACTCCCTTGTCTCCCTCTGCTTGCTTATGTCTAAAAGAAGGGGGTAGGACCCTGTGCTGCGTCCTCCCTCCTTCCCAGGAGCTTGGGTTTACTGAGCGTCCCCTCCAGCAGGGAACTGCTGGGGGTGCTGTGGGGAGAGAAATGCAACCTGATTAAACAAAATCCAACAGAGAGAAACAAAATCTGATTAAGCCACTAGCCCTCTCTTGAGGGCTGTGTGGTTTTACAGCAAAACTACAGCTGTCCCTCAGAAATGGTGACGCGATCCCTTACCCTTAGATACCAGAATGGAGGGAGCTCAAGTCCCTTGCGTAAAAAAGTGTGACATTTGCCTAGGACTTACTCGCACGTTCCTGTGTATTTTAAATCGTCTCCCAAATACTCGCAGTGCCCAATGCAGAGTAACTGCTGTGTAAAGGATAGCAATACTAGACTGTTCAGAAGTTGTGACCTCCAGAGGTGGGTGCATTCAGTATGGACATATTTTTTCCCCATGTTTCCAACCAAAGTTGGGTAACTGCACATGCAAAACCCACAGGTACCTGCAAGCAGGCACAGGGGCTTGGGGTTCAATCCCTGGACCAACCGTGCCAGCCCCACCCCCAGGGTGCACTGAGACAGCGACTGAGACCGGGCGTGGTGGTTTGCACCTATAATCCCAGCTCAGGAGGATCACCATGAGTCCGATCTAGCAGTGAGACCCTGAACACCCTCTAAATCCTTCTCTAAAAATACAAATAAATAAGTAATCAGGAAAAAAATCAACCCACAGGTGTAGTAAGCTGACCGATAACCAGGATCCCTCTGTTGTAGTTGATGGGTTCACGCCTTCTCACCTACCACTTTCAGTGGCTTCCTGGTCAGTCTCTTTGCTTGTGATGACCACTCTTGTCTGCTTCTCTCTGACGCCTGTGGCCGTCGGCCTACCGCCTTCCTGCGCCACAGCAGGACAGGCAATGCCACGCTTCACTTCCTTCACCCCTGCGTCTTGCAAACTCCTGCTCACCCTTGAAGGCCTGTGCTTCCCCTGCACCCGCAGTCTTTGTAGAGCAGATGACTTCTGCCTCCTGCGCACCCCCAGTTCTTCCAACTGGGCCCTATTTTCAGCACATATCACTGTTTGACTTGTCTCCTATAATGGGGAAGGCTTAGAGTTTCACTGTTGTTTTGTTTCTTGTGCATAAGACTTAGCTGGGGCTGACTGAATGATTGTGACGCCACTGGCTATTGTTCATAAGGAGTGCACGCATACACGCGCGCACACACACACACACACACAATCTGCCTTTTGCCTCTCAGGCCATACCCATGCCTTAGGAAATGCTGGGAAGCAATGACATGGAGATTCCTTTCTTTAATTGTTTATTTGTTTGTTTGTTTGTTTGTTTGCAGTACCAGGGATTGAACTCAGGACCCTGCACTTGCCAGGCAAGTCCTTATTCCACTGAGCCATCTCCCCGGCCCCTTCTCTAATATTTCAGTCCCAAGGCAACACAGTACACACCGCCAACATTCGCATTCCCATGCCCAGCACTCACACACCTTGTCATTTGCCATTTTTGCCTTGGATATTTTCCTTTTTTTTTTCCTAGGACATTGGAGTTAACGTACAATCTGTACTCCAAAGAAACGATTTCCTCTCCTTCTGAGTTGAGTGTTTATCATTCCTAAATATGTTTTTATATGTTTAATACAAAGCACATATTTCTACATGATGTCTTACACTGCTTTGCACGTTAAGCATTTTAACTTGGTAGCCTCTCATACTATGGATAGGACATCATGGTGTGTTTCTCCACTCAACGTTATTCAGATCTAGGGCCGGCAAGATGGCTCAGCAGTCTAAAGCACCTGCCTAGGAAAATTTAGGCAAGCACAGGGACCGAGGCTCGATCCCCGGTACCACGTGGTAGGCCAGCCCCACCTCCAGGGCAGGCTGAGCCGGCCATAACACCAATAAATAAATGAGGTTTAAAAAAATTATACAGATCCACGTGGACTTTCTTTGAAGCAGAGCATTCAGCTCCACAGCCTGCTTGTCTATTCCTGCACAAATTCCTTGGTATAAGGGTCTTGCTGAGAGGTCATAAGAGCGAACAGGGTAAGTCTCCCCTTGTTCTCCAAAATCACTTCAGCTATTCTTTGGCTTTTTGCTTTTGTATAAATTTTTGGATCAGGCCTGTTATCATGCAGTGGATGCTATACCCCAGGGAATTTGCATTCTAGTATAAGGAAGGGAAAGAGACTAGCTAGCTGCCTGAGCTGCTGCCACTGCTTTGGCTCTCTGCTCTTTGCTGATACCAGGAAGGTTGCTCTCTGCCCTGTGCCGGTCTGCCTTGGAGCCAGCTGAGTATGGAATTTAACCTTCTGTGACTGTGAGGTAAATAAACCCTTCCTGCCTTCATTTTGAATGTCGGGTATTTGTCCCAGCAGTGAGAGAAGAGTAGCTGAGACAAGCCCTGAAAGGTTTAGCGCACACTTGCGATCGCATCTGTTTGGGAGGCTGAGGCAGGAGAAGTCTGGGCGCAAGCCTAGCCTGGAGAACTTAACAAGATCTCAGTCTCAAAGGAAAAATGATTTCAGAAATTCTTACTTAAATTGATATATCACTATGAAAGAAACTCTGTCTTTATGGTACTGCATCCGGTTTCAGCAGTACCTGTTGTGGTACGTGAGGGACACAGGTATCGTGGTGCAGTACCAGCTCTTCCACGGTGGACCTAGCATGGCCCTGGGGCTGCTTAGTTCTCTCCAGGGGGAACGTGGTGATGAATGTGCACATCTCCTACAGGGATCCTGGTGGCAGAGGCAGGAGCATCTGAGAACTCTTGCTGTGCCACGGTAGAGCTCAGTCTGCAGGAACAGGAGGGCGACAGACAGGCTGCTCTGGTCCCTGCTGCGGTGGGCTCACCCAGGGAGGAGAGAGCGGGAGGCTGAACACTGGGCTACCTGGCCCTCCGAATGCCACTGTGGCCCACAGCACCGTGCACTGGCGTGCCTTCCTCTGCCGAGCCTGTGAGTCTGAGCTTCCTTCCAAGCCAACGTTCCAGGGAGCTCCTGCATCACTCAGAGCTGGCACCTAGGAGACAACACTCTGTCCCCCATCCCAAAGCTCTCTCAGACGTCTGGTAGGACCCCGTGATGAACACGACAGGGGTGGCTCTGAGTGACTTCCCAGGCCTGCCTGGACAGGACCTGAGCCTGCGCTGCTCTGCAGATGGTAGGGTGAATGTGCCAGACCAGTGCCTTCTTCCCAAGGTGAAGATCACTTCCTGGAGAGAAACAGAAGTCTCTGGGCAAGCCAGTGAGCTGAACAGACCGCCTGGAGAATCCCTTGGCTGCAGGACCTAGTTGTGACTGCTCTCCTTCCAGCTACCAGCTGACTCTGGGACTTCTGTGGGCAGGAGTGCTTAAAATCTGGCCCCCGAGTACTTGGCAGAGAAACTATTTGTATCTCCTTCCACTGCTTATGGAGATAAATAATTACCATGCAGTTATGACACAAATTACAAACAAGGTCTCCGTCTTGCTCCCGTTGTGCCAACAGCTTAGAGTCCCTCTCACGCTGCGAATCTGCTATGTCCTGCATCGGGTAAAGGGCTTACAAGACATGACCTCACACATGGACAACACAGTGGCAAATGGGACCCCCACTGGAGCAGAGGCAATAGAAGCTCCTGGAGCTGAGGGGACTTGTCTAGCCGAGGTACCACAGCTGGTCTGTGGCAAGGGTGTGAGCTGGGATCTGTCGCCCTGAGACTGGGAGGTGGTCCGTGCCCAGCCTGTGTGGCATGGCGTTGCTGCCTTCTGTGAGAGGGAGGAAAGGTGAGAAGAAAGTGAGGGAGAAGGAAGAGGGGTGTGGAGAAACCATGGTGAGAAGGGGAGGAGGGAGAGAGAGGGAGGCTGGCAGTGTGGGAGACAAGAGGCCTGTCTAGGAAAGGACTTCCCTTTCCAAGGCCTGCCTCCTGGGTCCCAGGGTCACCCATTCCAGGGTGAGCTTGTATTTCCAGAGTGGCCTTTTGTGTCCCTTGGGGGAAGGAAAGAAAGGAAGCGGGAGGACAGACTGTCACAGCTGAGGATCCTCTCTGAAGGGAAGAGCTGGTTCTTTGACTCCCACTGGGCACAGAGAAGAGGCCTGAGGCCAGCGCCCTCGGGAGCCCTGCCCTTTGTGACAAGAACAGAGAAGCCACAGGAGCCCCATCATGGCTAGGTCCTGACAGAGGGACTCTGTCTGCTCCAGATGAATGGAAGAACTAGAGGGGTGACTTGAAGAGCATTAACTTGGTGAAACAGGAACAAAAATCAAGGTTTTCCAGAATATAGAAACGATTTATCCCTAGGGTCAGGTCTCTGGACACTTTTTCTGTGTTCCAGCGTTCTCTCTCATGGATGAATTGGCCATACCATGCTCTTCCTGCTGCTGGATCTGCAGGGCGCTGTTGGAAGGCTCCTCGGCCTGAGTGAACGGAAGGGACTAGAGGTAGGTGGTATGGGTGGGTGGACTTGAGGAGGTCCCTGCAGGTGGGGCTGCCACTCCTGCGCTGCCCTTAGGGAGGCCTCATTGCCAAAGCCTTACCTCAGCCAGGAAGAAGCCGCTCTGGACTTTGGAGCGGGGGAGCCGGCTTTCCTCGTCCTTCCCTCACGTCCCCAGCTGCTAGCCACTTCCTCTTTCTGAGAGCTGCTGAAGGGGTTCCATGCGGCCAGCTCTCCTCCCGAGCTCTCTGGGGCATGGACTTCATTGGTCCCTCCATAGGAAATAGAGCAGACAGGATGTTGATGCCAAAGCAAGCCAGAGACAGCGTCAGTGTGGAAAGCATTTGCCAGCTTCCTGTAGAAATCCTCTGGGCCCAGCTACAAGGCCTGCCAGGGCAGGAATATTGGGCCCAGGGCCCCTCAGGGAGTTAACAGATTGGCTTCAGGTCTGGCAGGGCCTCCAGGACAGGTGGGCGGGGGCTCTGACAGGAAAAAATCTTTGGCATTTGCCAAGGATACTTGTCCTCAGGTGGGCAGCGGCCTCTCACTCCCTTTTGAAACTGAGTGGTTTAAGATTGAGAAACAAGCTCTGGCTTAAAAGGGAAAAAGATAAGAAAAGTTAGCAAAAGCTTAGAACTCCAAGCAAATGGAGACTCCCACTCAGAGAGAACCCA
Organism: Myocastor coypus; assembly: GCA_004027025.1. Lineage (NCBI taxonomy): Eukaryota > Metazoa > Chordata > Mammalia > Rodentia > Myocastoridae > Myocastor > Myocastor coypus. Next base: position 3,886 of record PVJA010050956.1, on the reverse strand, counting down.
TGAGAACTACAGCAGATGCTCAGCCGCCAGAGGGGGCTGGGAAAGGGAGGGATGGGGAATCACAGGGGAGGCAGGGCCCAGGGCAGGGGGCCCCGGCAGGGTGTCTGAGTGGGGCTCGCCCTCACTGCCTGCACCGAGGAACAGCTCCAGCCCTAGCCAGGGACCTGGCTCGGGCAGGCAGAGGATGACCCCTTCGTCATCTGCTATAGGAAATAAAATGGAAATCTTAACATGGCCCTGTCATAGTCTGACTTTTTCTCCTACAGAGTTGGCAGATCTCATGTTGGCACTGAGCGGATGCATTTGCTTTTGAAATGAAGCCGCTGTGTTTCCTCAGCCCTCTCTTAGGAGTCCTTGGAGAAGCAGGGAAAAGGAGGAAACAGAGGCCCAGGGAGCTAAGGTGCAGAAGTGAACACAAACCCGGAGGCCCCCGCCAGACAGTGACCATCGTTCACTCTGCACTCCTCCCGTGCGTCCGGGCCGCGAGCAGCCCCCAGCAGGGCCCACAGGCCTTGCTCTCCGACTGCCTTGCGCCCACCGATCATTCCCTGATCATTCCTTGGGTGCTTTAGTGAGGAGCAAGAGGACAAGAGTGGGAAGAAGGTTCCCTGGCAAATCATCTGTCTGTCTCCGAGCCTTCTCTGGGACAGCTGTCTTCTGCTCTGTGTGAGCTCTTGTGGCCCAGCAGGCCAACCCGGAGCTGTCTATCCTCAGAGAGACCCAGAGAAGAGAAGGCACAGAGTTTAGGGCAGAGGGGAGGGAGAGCTATGTCCTTTCTTGGGATTGGCCCAGCCAAGCAGGCAGTGAGGCTGTGAAGAAGCTTGCAGGGGGTCGTGCGGCATGAGGGCACTCTGGTGTTTTTTTGTCTGACATCTCTAGTTAACGCTCCATGACTCGATTACTCTTTTTTTTTTCTTTAATATATTTAATACTGTGTCTATAGGCTCCACAGGGTCTCACTACATAGATTAGACTTGTAGCGATTCTCCTGTTCTCAGCCTCCCAAGTGTTGGGCTGATAGGCCTGCACCACCATGCCCAATCTCAATCTCTGTCTCTGCAAGCCCCAGGGGCTGGGCAGACACTGCAAGCCAGGATCAATCCCCGGCCACCACTGTATGCACTGCCTAAGCAGGCGCTTTTGTCCACTGAGCTATCTAGCCGGCCCTGATTTGATTACTTTTCATGATTTTAATTTCCAGACTCTAAACTCTGTACAGGAAGATAAAAGGGAAAAGGGACCATGAGTAGGACTTCTGGAGTCATCAGTCCTACTTATCACATGCCCTAGTGCTGTGGTGCCCAGCCCCCCCTTCGTCTGTCTCTCCATCTGTCCATCCATCCACCCGTTTCTCTCTCTCTCTCTCTCTCTCTCTCTCTCTCTGGATTTCCTTTAGAGGAAGGTTCTGCAATTTCAAAAACAAAATATGAAATCCATGGGACCACACCAACCTCTTCATTGGCATCTTCTTCAAGAGCCAACGGTCTTCCCCACATGGCTGGCACTTGAGGGTCCCGCCTGGCATTAGCACCCATCTGCAGGTCTATCTCATATCCAAGGCAAATTTTCCTACCTGACTCTTTCCCAGGGCTCAAACTGATAGAGAATTGCTGGAGTGTGCTGGATGGGGGAAACCGAGGCAAATCAGAAGGGATGTTTCTGATATAGCACTGTCCCAGTTCTCAGTGCCACGAGCCAAGACCCTTTATAGCCCATGAGCCCTAAACCTTCTTCACACACACACACACACACACACACACACATGCACGCACGCACGCACGCACACGTCATCACAGGATGGTTCCCATAAGCCTTGATCTCCAGAACCACAGACAACTCAGGCCATGATATTGGCCATAGGTGGGGGGAACTGATTCCTTTGGGGACAGAGGAGGGCAAGTCTGGAGCAGCTGACCCTGAGAGGACAGATGGTGCTCTGTCTGGGGAGAAAGCTGCCTCCCAGGAGAAGGCTTGCTTCTCTTGGAGGCTGTGGTCACCTTGTTCTCCTCCCAGTATGTTAATTCCATTTCTTCCCAACAAAGGTTTTTTTTAGGACAGGGGGTATTTATAGCTCCTCCTAAACCGTTTTCAGTCTGTTTCCTGTTCAAGTACTGCCTTAGTCACCAGCGTGTCTCAGGCAATCTCCCATTCCTGCCTGATCCACAGGGAATGTGGGGTTACTGGTCAGACTCAGGGAAGATCCAAGTGGGAACATGGTCAGGGGAGACAGGAGGCTGGCCAGGGAGGCAAAAGGGGAGCTTCTCTTGTCCCTCAGCCTCTGTGGCACAAAGCCTTGAGTGCTTAAAGCTTCCTGGGGTCTAGATTCTCTTACTTGGAGACACAGACACTGCAGAGACACCCCTGTTTGCCTGCATATTTTTGCCATTACTTGATGACCTATTTGCATGCAGCTCCTTGCAGAGAATTTCCTCTTGAGCCATATACGGAGATTTCAGTGCGCCGCAGGCTGAGGCGTCTACTGCAGCCAGCAGTTGAGGCTCCGTCCTGCTCCCCGTGGCCGTGCTCACCTCCCGCCATCCCTCCACTATTGGTTTCCCAGGCTGCTCTGCCCTCTTCAGGCTCAGTTCTGTCTGCCTCAACAGCTGATCCTAAAAATGGACCAGCTCCTCTGATCATCTTTTCTTGGGTGCCCACAGACCCAAGGAGCCATAAGGTTTGAGAAGGAGCTTTGGGCCCGGGAATGGTAAAGAGGGCAGAACACAGCCCGCCGTGGCTTTTTGCCTTACCAGGCCTTTGCTTATTGTGTCTTTGACCTAGAACTCATCCCTGGACCATAGTGAACCCATGGAGGATTCCACTGCTGGAAATCTCCAGGGTCACCAACTTCTGCTGCCCCCCCCCCCCGTGACCTTGAGCACACTGAATAACCTTTACAATAAGTAGTGAAGGAGCTCAGGGCTGGGTTTCCCATCCTGAACTTCCTAGGGTTGGGGAAGGAAGCCAGAGAGAAGTTGGAAGTTCCTTTTGTATGGAGCATCACCGGATGGCCCATATCCTAGACAAGGAGGGCTTTCCAAACAGAGTCTGAGAACCTCAGGAGTGACTGATTTTAGTCGTCTTTGGTGACAATGGCCTTCTCAGTCCCGATTTTTCAAGGTTTCCTAATTCAGAGCAAGGGGGTATGTAAGGGAACACCTCCAGGACAGGCTGCCTGCCATGTACCATGGAAACACTCAGAGACAGCCTTGGTGAGAAGGTGCCTGAGCCTATGCCACCTTTGGTCCTGCTCAGAGCTGGCACGCAGACCAGCCTTGAGAAGGGAGGTAGAGGAAATCAGGCAAGGGACACGTGTACCAGTGCCAGCCAGGGCCCGGCATCTCAGGGCTGCTCATGTGCGATGCACACCGACGGTCTGGCCCCACTACTTTTATTTCCTCTTGGTTTCAGTCCTAATGAAGTCATTCCAGACTGTCTCCCCACAGAGCTCACTCAGTTACAGCCTCGGGAGGGTGAAAGCCCAGAGGATGCCATCAGGCATGGCTGTGTCAGGGTTAGTCAAGAGTGAGCTTGTTCCAGCGACCCTGAAGACCTTAAGACTGATTCCAAGGCACAGGATATTTCAGATTCATAGTGATCCTCCTGTCTCAGCCTCCCCAGTGCTGGGATTGCAGATGTGTGCCACCATGCCCAATTTGGAGCCAGCACAGCATGCCATGCAGGCGGTTCTGGGGCGGGCACAGTATGCATTACTGGGGATGGAACTTGGGTCCTTGCACTTTCCAGGAAGGTGCTTAGACCACCCAGCTATCTCCCCGGCCCTATGAGACCATCTTTCTTTGAAACCTCAATGGTGGATTGTGAAGCTAAGCATCTAGGAGTGACACCCTATCTAAACTCCACATTAAGAGTCCTTCTCCTGGGGCCC